>VZTG01009507.1:597777-695207 GCA_013397845.1 Melanocharis versteri
AAGGGTTTTTTATAAAAAAAAAAAAAAAAAAAGGAGAAGGTGACTCAGAGGAAGAGCTCTAAGTCAGCAAAACACTGATGGGGCCCTCTCCGGCTATGTCCCTTGGGTCTCATCAAAACCCCACTGAAGTCAGTGGGAATCTTTCTGTTGTCTTCAATGAGATTTGGAGCAAACGGCCTGTGAGGGAAATTTAATTGAATTCCTTTGTATTGATCTTTTCACTTCAGTTTCTCATTTAGCCTTTTTTCTTAAACCTGCACCTGCTTTGTCAAAGGGGAAGNAGTATTAAATTAATGTCACCACTATTTTACATAAATACATGAATGAGACATTCCTAGAATATTATAAATATCCACTCGATAATTTCAGGACAGGTTAAACAATCTGTGGAAGTGCTCTTTTGTAATCCCTTCCTGACAAGAAAGTGGGCTCCATGTCACGTTTTCTCCCACCTTCATCAGCTTCCACCCATCCGCATTATGCTGTTTCTCTTTTTTAATTACTGTGTGACAGAATCCGAGGTTTAAACTAAGCTTTTCCCCTTCTTTCTCTGTAGGCAGTCATTGAAGTGTTACACGACCTTGCACACAAACCATTTCCTTAGTCTAATCTAGACTGAATTAGGAAATAATCAAAGCAGGCAACAGTACATGTAGAAGGGTCTCCATGGTTCAGAAGATGCTGACACAGAAGATTTCTAGCCACATACCAAATCTAGCCAAATCTTCTGTAACTTGGAGTTATGCTCTTTTTTTCTATGTCACTTTGTCACCAGGTGTAGCTTGTCTTCATCTCACACAAAAAATTTCCTCTTTATGCCCATCCTGCTCCTTGTGTCTAAACTCTTAGGTCTGTGTTCTTTCTCTTGCATAAGTCCAACAGAATTCATCACCCTGGAGTGACCTGGCCACGTCCATTCTTGGCCTGCTCTTTGGGAGTATGCCACAACACAGCATCGGATGATAACCTAAAATCTCTTTGTCTAAGTTTCTACCCTCGATTTGCCAGTCAAAGAGCCTGTTTGCTTAAAGGAGAGCCTGTTTCACTGTAGTCTCTAAAAAATTTGTGCCTGTCTCCAGCATATTCAATTTTTCGCTTCCAAATGCTAAGGTTTCTTTAAACCAGTGAATAATGCTGAATTTTTTTTTAATATTTATCCATTACTACCCCTTAACTTGCTGTTAAGCCATAAAGTACAGCCCATTATTTTCTGTTCTTCTGTGACATTCTTCCTTGAAGAACTTCCTGGAGAATAGTTAGCTATTGACCAACATTTATAAGCAGCCCACAATGAAGTTACTGGGTCACCTCAAACAAGATAGTTAGGTTCACGGTAATGAAATGAAGACAGTAATACAACCTCCTGGCATCTCAGAAAACAACATCTCAGCACATCCTTTTTATCAATAAGATACTTTGGGGGGTCTCTGATGTACAGAGAATATGCCCCTATTTTATAAATAGCAAGACTTAGAGGATCCAGTACTTGCCCCTTATGTCACAGAGTGCTTGTAAACAGCTGGACGTCTTGGGGAGTGAGGTGCTTCATAGACACTTCCTTTAACCTCTGCATTCAGTTTCATCTGTCAGTTAGAAGCTGAATTATGCCACAAGAGTAGCTTTGTTCAGTTTCAGAGACCTTCAATCACTAGCAGTGGTGAGAGCCATGAATGCAGAGCAAAAAAAGGAACTTAAGGCAATGACTGCAGCAAGGTCCTCTAAGAGAATTTACCTTTCTATTTGAACATAATTTATTCTTACAAAAAAAAAAAAAANAAACCAAACAAAAAAAAAAAAAAAAAAGAGAGATATCTGTATCTAACTGGATAGACAATAGTAGCCCATACTCTAGGGACTGATAACCTGTGTGTAGTATCAAGATAACAGTGCCTTTAACACAAGGACCTCTAGTTCTTTTATTCAGACACACAACTTGAATGAGGAAGTTTGTGTTTTTCTCAAAAAAAAAAAAAAAAAAAAGCCAGGGTATGAAACAAAATTCATAGCTTTTCTGTAGTTCTGGGGTTTGAAATACACTGCAGACCATAAAATGCCGTGATAAGGAAAAAAGCAAATTACTACCAAAGCGTTGCATAAAATGCAGCCACTCTCTGAAAAGAATGCCTCCTTCATCTAGCTCATGCTTCAAACATCCTCCTCACTGAGCACAGCTCAGTTGCTGGTATTTATAGATTAAGACTGTACCAGAAACACTGTATAATACATGGAATTTATTCTTTAAGTAGTTCTTAATTATTAGAATGAATTTTGGCAGCATGCTTTGTTTACTGTTTCAATATTTTGAAAGAACACATAGGATTCTATGAAAAAGTAAAGTAACTAAATATACATTTTGTTAGATCTGAAGTTTTGATTCATCAAGCTGACAAAATGACAGTTCCAGTGTTAACAAGGAATTTCTTTCATCATCTTAAGATACCCTTTGGTGACTACACTATGATATTTGTTGTGTATAGCAAACTCTTAGCAATAACTAGTTATGCCTCTGAGAGAACTCACAAAATATATAATAGTTTGCTTTAAAGTAAAAAAAGTCACATTTTCTGGTTAATGCGGTGATCAGAGCAGTAACCTTGGAGTGCATTTATGTATTACTTGAAATGTAGATAACAGAGATATTTTTGCAGTCAGGTAATCCAGGCATCTTCTCCAAAATGTTTTCAAAGAAGTTAACCTTCAGCAGCATGGATCAGGCAATGTCATATAAGTGTGATATTAACACAGGGATAGCCAATGAGATACACTTTATAGGATAGATGATATATGTAGGGAAAACATTGCTTTAGGGATAAACCACTATGCATGTAGAATGGAAGCTGTTCTGAAAAAAGATCTCTAACACCACTTTTTTGCAATGCTTCTGCTTGCACTCAACGAGGTTTTTAGAATTGCCAAGTGCTTGGTTTTATTGGAAAGTGCACTCAAAGATTAGGAAAAAAAGTACGTTCAACATATCTGCCAGTGTAAACATGCAGTATTTCCTATAGTAATTTCAATTAGTATCATGGGAAGAGGAAGAAGGTTGAACACGTTTAAAAATCAGGTAATTAATTTCCATCCTAAACTTGATCAATATTAAAAAAATAATTAGCTTTATCTTAGATAAATGGCAGCAATAGATAAGAAGACTTTTACAATTGTTAATTTGCAAGTTTAAAAGCTTTTGGTCATTGTAAAGGCAGAGAAATCAATGTGAAAGCATAGCAGATGCACATCTTTATTTCCCATCAAAGGAAATATTTTTAAATCCTCTCTCTCTTGTCAAAAAGGACTACAATAAACTCAAAAAGAAAAATCATTTTGTTTTATGAAACTGGCAAAAAAACAGAAGGAAAAACCAATTAGTTTGAACAAACTAAACCAGATTTCCTTTGGGGAAATTAAAGAGTAATTTGGGACTTGCCCAAAATTGTCATCTGGTCTAAAATTCAATATTTTGACATGTTTCTCTGTTTTGAAGTCCTTTGTCTTTTCTTTTTTATTATTCTTTTCTTTTTTAAGGTCAACTCTGAAATGCCAAATGCTATTCCAAAAGGAGTAGCTGAAACATATTGCTATGGAAAAGATAAAATCTTTCAGCAGATCTGAAAAAAAAAAAATATAAATGGCTTTTTTCATTTGGAAAAATCACACTTTGAATTCAATGTAAATTCTTGACAAATTTTGGTCCCATCAAACATTAGTCAGAAAGTTTTCCTGTATAATAGCAATTAATTACTATAAAACAAGTTTTGAAGTAATAGCTAAAATATAGTGTTCTATTCTCTTAATGCTCAGGTTCATTTTCATCAAAAGTAACTAACTTTCAAATCGCTGTACTTGCAAAAGGCTGAGTTAAACTGCACAATAAACAGCACATGAACCTGCAGACAGCCTGACGCCAGATCTCTCTCCATGAAGGAACCTCTTTGAATTATCTAACGCTGGCAATGTCACTTCGGGGTGAGACAAGTCCAGGTGCAACATTGCTGCACCACCCTGGACAGCCAAGAGTGACTGGCAGGAGCCTGTTTCTAGATCCAGTAAAGGATTTGGGTGCCTCAAGTTTGACTGAACCACATCTATGGAAGATTACTTTCAAAAACCTTTGCTTGTGATTACAGGCAATCAAGCTGACCTGGAGGTACCTTTTTGCCTTCTGCACCTACCTGGAGGCACATTTTTCTAAAAAGTTAAATGTAGCTTCTACATGAGAAAAAACCCCACTTTGTTTGAGCGTTTGATCACTTCATTGCTTATGCCCTACTTAAATTCTAGTTTTAAGAAACAGAAGGGCATCCAAGTCTTCTACTTAACTTTTTATTCTTTTATTTATTCTTGCTTCACTTGACTGAGAACCATAGGGCGGGGAGGCTCAGTCCTGGAGACACCTATGCTCGTATTTTGGAGGTCTGTTAAACTATTCCAGACCAGCAACACTTTGAACAGGTGCAATCCCAGCTGTGGATGGAGACTGTGAAAAAAAGATACTGTGTGCCTCTCTGTCTGTCTGTCCGTCTGCCCCCAGCTACTCTAAAAGATTTTAAGTGCCTATGAGTTCTGGGAACAGAAGCAAGAGGGATGCAAGACAACTGGGCTCATCTGTTGCTGTGCCATGTGTCCTCCTGCCCCTCAAATCTGGGATCCAGGAATGGCCCATGGTGCCTCCCATCAGGCAAGAGGGAGGGTGCTGAAGTACCTTACAGGTGCCTTGGGACAGGAGAGACAGCTGTGTGCACATGTGTGTGGAGGCAAGTGTTCCTTGGGGAACGAGGGGAAAGAGAAAGGTTATTGCAGTTAGGCAGCAACAAATTACTGTTGTGTGAGGCCATTAACTCAGACAGAACTTCTTTGTTATATCAAGGACCACGAAGTCCAAGCCCAGTTCCCTCAGCATTCTGAGGTCCTGAGCGATGCGGAGGAATATGTACATCTATCAACAGGGGACCTGAACTGCCATACAGGTGACACCAGTGCACCAACACAGCAGTGAGCGCTCAGAAATCCAGCAGAGCAGTGTTGAAAATTTCTTCATACTCTGCTCTTTCTGGAAAACAATAGCACTCATATTCCCAGCATGGCACCTGTATCACCTCTGCTTGAAAATCTTCTGCACGTAACTTGCCACAAGCAGTAACAGAAGTTTCTAGCAGAGACAGGAATGCAGCTGCGATGGTTTACCTCCCTCTGTTTAATCATAAGGTTTCTCTATTATATTTGTTGAGAAGCAGAGTTCTATATTTATTCACTGAACATTTTAACCACAAGACCATTCTTCTTCTGTATTATCTTTGATAAGGGAAAACATTTTTGTTTATGCGCTGAACATTTTAATTGACTACTTCCAGCTAGCAGAATATTGCATCTTCTCACATGTAGAAGAGATGTGTACAATTCCATATGTAATTTTTAATGAAGTTAAAATTAAATAAGACTTCTGATAATTAAAAATAGATACTATATCAAATATATACAAATTAAGAAAAGAATTAATGCAGTAATTTAATCCCCTAGGTACTGAAATAATAATGCTTTTGAATAAAGAAAAAAATACGTGAAAAACATTTGACACAGCGAGGATTGCTATTGCACATTAACTTTCCTGTGATTTTATATTTGCCAAGGTGCAGTACCTGATCCAGGCTCTGAAAGGGATTCTTTGTTAATCTCTTAGTAAAAATGGAAATGATTGTCAAATGCTCACAATTCCCACCTTTGGGAGCTACTGGCTCCTCAATTGTTTGATGATAATTACAGGACCCAAGCTGGAAATTTTTAAACCCCTGAAGATAATCTTGCCTGAGACAGCATATTTACTGTCATTATAGTATTTTCTTGAAATACAGATTTACACATAATTCACACAGATTTATCTAGAAATACATAAATATAATTATTATTTTGGCCATATGAGACAGTTATGAAGAGTGAAACTTGGTTTAGACCCACAAGCATGCCAAAGTACTTTGCAGATTCATATCTTGTTAGGATGGAGTATTGTTCTGTGTATGCCATGCTGGGTTTAGCATGAGAGCACTCCAGGCTTATAAAGCTAAAGCTATTCTTAATTGAAAGGACTATTTGCAGACAAGTCGCATCTGAAAGTGGGAGTGCAAGCTGAGCAAAATATTGCTTTCCAGTCCTTCAGCCAGCCCTTTTCTTTAATAAGTTTACCCTTACCCCTCTAACATAGTAAGTTCAGAGACGTGCAGGGGGATGCAGAGCTAGAAAATATGGAGATACAAGGTGTCACATGCCAGTTCTGAATAAGGTGATTATCACTGCTTGGCTGTCTTGTAATGAAGTGTGAAAATGTGATGTACTGGGGTTCCTTGCTGACTGTTTCTGTACTGTACTTTGCTTCCCAGACAAAGAAGCAGAAAAAAGTCCAGCATGTTATTTTTATTTTTTGTTTAGTAAATAGAAGAATAAAACTGACTTTGCTTGAGAAACAGAAATGGTTCAGTTCTGTCCTGTCTGATTCAAAGGTACATCTAAGTTTTAATGGGGTGAAGAAAAACAACTTGAGATACACTATAATTTGTATTTTCCATCATAGAAAAATGAAACCCCGTTCATCCAGTTTCAACTAGAAATCCAGTTCAGTCTCCTGACAATTATTTTCTTTAGAGAAAATATGATAAATGGTGTAATCATTTTATTATCAATGGTTAGTGAATTAGAAAAATGTAGAAACAGCAAAGGAAATTTTACTGGTTACATTACAGTGCTAAAATAGTGTCACCAAGAAAATCTAGTTGTTCTTCCAGGAAAGAAAAAGATGAACAAGAATAATAGACCAAGAGGAAAACATTGAACTTATCCTGGATCTTTACTCCCACAAAAATTTCCTGTCAAATCCAGCTCTTCCCTAGCTAAGTAAAAGATGCCTCTCATGGAGTGAGTTGCACTAACATCGCGTTTAGTTTTAAAACAGCTGCACAGAAAGTAGTTCCGTCTACTTGTTTATATTAGGGCAAAAAATAAAGGACCTCTATTGAAAGTTCAAATACCTCTACCTTGGCTGAAAAATAAATAAGTAAACAAAAATCAAATAGCAATTTCAATGGCAGCCCCGCCAGCAAGCAGAACTCTGCATGCTGGGGAATGTAAAGCCTTTTCTGCTTGCAAACTGAAGCCTTTACAGAAGTTTACCTTGCAGCATGCAGTCATGTCTGATAATATTTCTAGGAGAAATTTCGCTCCACACAGCTGGGCATGGTGTATGCATAATATATAGCGTCACCTCAGCGGGCTAGCAACCTCCATATTAAATGCATTACGCATTACTTCTCCTCAACTTTTCTGTTCAGTATGAATCATATCTTTACTTCTTTACTTCTTAAACTCCTTCACATGATAAAAGGGAGCCCACTCTGGCTCCCTTTGACATCTTTCTTTTGGGATAAGATCAGGACAATTTGACATTATGCAATTTACTGAAATATACAAATGGTAATCTCTCTCTTTTTTCTGATGCTGCTGATCGGCCAGTGAACACAGCTGGGAACCTCACCATTTACTCAAACCCAATTTCTCTGAAGCTTCAGTTATCCATTCAAGCACAATGAAATTTTTAACTGAAGCTGTTAGTGCTGCTTAAGAATAATTTCATTTCAGCAATAACCAGTAACTAGCCCCACTGCACTTTTGGAGATAATTTTCTCTGATACCTCCATATAGATATGAACTTTCACAAGCCATGCATCTGAAATTTTCAGCTTAACTTTAAAAGTATGTTGGATTAGTTCCCTGCCCCTCCCCATTCCCCCCACTCCCATTGTGTTAAATATTGAACTTTGATATATATAAGTTCAAGATACAGGTTTGCTTTTTTTTTTTTTTCCTCCTTCAAGTACATTTCTGGGAGCTACTTTCACTTGTAGTGCTTTGGAGCTTTGCTCCTTCCTATTTCAGATGCTAATAACTGCTGAAAAGGTTGTTGAAAAGTTTACTTTGCTGTACAGGTGACACAGCTTTGCTTTATTGCTGAATAGAAAATACAGTGATTTCTCTTCACTATACCCTTGCTTCTTGAAGCACATTCTGTATTCAAACCACTTAGACACAATGGATGCTTCCATAGACACAAGTTGCCCGCGTGTGTACAAAGGGTAACTCTCACCAGAAGAAGCATCCACCATCCATGAGAGGGCAGACAGAAGGTTATACAAGAGGCATCTGTACATCATAGAAAAAAGTTCTTGAGAAACCTAAGATATCAGTGGAGAAGGTTGTGTTTTTACACTGGCAAGAGTTGTTCAATACCTCCCATTATTTTTGGTACCTATACAGAGATGTTCCAAACTGCAATGGGAATAAAATAAACTCTGTAATCGATACTGCACTGTTAATATCACTTCAAAGGCAGCCATGTAAATTTCACCAGTTACATTTACTTATAATCTGAAGAAATTAACAAATTGGCTGAGATTGGAAGAGATCTCTGGATCTCTGGTTGCCCAGAGCTATGTCCTGTCAGATTTTTAATATTTCCTAGGATAGAGGCTCTGCTGCCTCTCTGGGCAGCCTGTTTCTGTGCTCAGTCACCCTCACAATCTTTATGTATTTTTGTTTAAATTGAATTTCTTGTCTTTCAGCCTGCGCCCACTGACCCTTGTTCTGTCACTGGATACCACCAAGAGTGTGGCTTTGCCTTCTTACGTCATCCCATCAGATATTTGTACATACTGATCGGATCCCCCTGAGACTCCTCCATGCTGAACAAGTCCATCTCTCTCAGGGTCTCCTTATCCGCCAATTGCTCCTATTCCTTCAACGCTTCTTTGGCCCGTCTCTGGATATGCACCAGTATGTCCTTGTCTCCTTTGTACTGGGAAGCCCAGGCCTGGGCACAGCACTCCTGATGTGTCTTATTGGGACTTAGTAGATGGGAAGGATCACTGCGCTGAGCCTGCTGATGATACTTTGCCATCTATAGGTTATTAGCTTGCTTTGCTGTAACTGCACTGCTGGGCCATGGTCAGCTTGCTGCCCACCAGGACTTCCAAGTCTTTTAGTGCAAAGTGGCCGTTGAGACGGCGTAACCCCTCCCAGGGGGCAGGACTTTGCATTTTTCTTTGTTGAAATTAAGAGAGCTTGTCAGCCCACTTCTTGAGCGTGGCCAGGTCCTTCTGAATAGTGCACAGACATCTGGTGTATGAATCATCCTCCCTGTTTTGTATTATCTGTAAACTCGCTGAGTTTCACTCACTGAGGACACTCTGCCCCCATTATACACATCATTAATGAGGTATTGGCTAGTAATGGCCCAGTAACAACTCCTGGAATACATGTGTTTTAGTGGTTGGACTCCATCTAGGCTTCAAGGTGCTGATCACAAACCTCTGATGTTCAGCCACCTTTCCATCCATCTCACTCTCAGCTTTTCTGGATCACGCTTGGTCGGCTTGTCCATATGGAGGTTTTGGGAGACAGCGTCAAAAGCCTTGCTGAAGTCAAAACAGACAATATAATTTACTCTTTCCTCATCCACCAAGCCAGCAATTAGTTTTAAGTCTATTCTAACTAATTCCAATCATTTTCTTGTCCTTCTTGTGCCTGGAAAGACTTTCCAGGAGTAGCTGCTGTTTCACTTCAGCCAGGATTGAGGAAAGCAGCCTGTAGTTCCCTGAATCTTCTTCTTGCTGTTCCTGAGATAAGAGTGACAAGCTGTTCAGTAAGCTGTACCCTACTGTCGGGTGTGAAGTGCACTTGTTCTGCATTCAATTAAATAATATACAAATAATCCCAACCCACAGATTCTGATCCTTTAGCTTTATCCTCAGACACTGCTCAGAATCTGCACTGGAGTTTATTTAGGTGCTTCTGAAACTGCTATTGTCAGATTTTACCTGATGTCAGACAAGATGGATGCCATTCCATGAATGCTGCCTAGAGCAAAGCTGCCTTCCACACACAAGCAATCAGGGCTGCTCCAGGTCCAGCTGGGCAGCCAAGGTCTCAGCAGTGCACAGCATCTTTCTCCATTGCAGTGGGAGTGTTTGCTCCTGATGCTGCTCCTCTCTGGGGGCTCACAGAAGTCTGATTTTCTTCAGTAAATAAGAGAGCATTGTCAAAACAAAGAAGCTGCTTAAAGAAAGGGAGGAATTCACTCGTGATAGCTCCTATTTGTGTGACCTGGAAGAAATTTAGGTCATTTCCAGTAACCTCAGAGAGAGAGTTTATGTCTGATTCAGTACTTGAACTTCAGTTCTACCATTAAAAAATACCAGAGGTTCGGTGTTAAAAAAACCCCCAAAACCAACACCAAAACCCACAAAACAAAGCAAAGTTTCTAAAAAAAAAAACTCTGTTGTTTGGGATGGATTTTGAAAAAATAATAGTTACGTTGACAGACTTCAATCTCTGTCTTTTTGCTCATTACTTAAAATAACCAAAATAGAGAGCTAACAAACAGCAGCAACTTAAATATCAAAGGCTGATTCTGTTTTGCCCTAAAGATTTCTCAAGCTTCTATTTTTTTTTTCCGGAAAAGAGATCTTTCCTTTGGCAGACACTTTTCAGAGAGAGGTTGACCTCTGCTTGTTATCGCCATCACTGAAAGGTAGTGAGGCTGCCTTTGTAATAGGCAACCAGACTCCCAAAGGGACTTCTTTGTTTGCTCTCAACTTCCCTGACCGACACAAGGATATCTCCCAGGTGTTAACTCCCCTTAGCTTATCTCTCCTCAGATCTAAGCTATAGTTTAAGGACTGTATGGCAAGGAACATTGCAGAGCACAGTGACCCTTCCCTCTGCCACCACATGCTTTTGCAGGCCGGCGAGTTCTCTCACGGGTACCTTTGAATCTGCAGATATTAGGCAGACAAAGTCTGTACAACAATTAGTCTTCTAAGTCAATATTTCAGCTTTTGACTATTCCATGGCTGAATTCCCCTAAAGATTGAGTGCTAAGGCTTTGATTAATTTATCTTGGCTCTTGGTGCTTCACCTCAGCTTTGCTGTAGTCCTCTGCAGGCGTGGAGCTCAGGTAGCAGCAGGTACCTACGGCTGTTTGACCCTTTGGATCTATGGCAAAAGCTTTTCCGACAGCTGGCCCTTCCAGCTTTGAAGTTGGTGTGAGTCATGTGCCAAAGAGAGATTATCAACTCTTATAGCGAAACACATCAGGTTCACAGTGTACCGAGGATTATATTGCAAACCTCCTTTTCTGTGACATTTTCCTTCCTCTGGGGATTGTAACTATTGAGGAGACAGTAAAACATCACGGCCATCATGTTCTGCTTTTAGTAATTTATGCAAGGTACAGTGATACTTTCAGAAAGAAGGAAGAAACTGAGAAGACTGGAACAATGCTTAGCTTTGAACCAAAATCAGCCCTAAATTATTTCCAGTGTTACTTATCATAGGGGCATTTAGCATTCTTCTTTCAATAAATCGAGTAAAGACAGCAACAATTTTAAGTCTTCTAAAGAGATGCATACGGTATACCTGCATAAAATATGTGAGAGAGTGCTTTGACCAAAGAGGTGGTAGAAAGGTTGTAACTATAAACTCTCTTGCTCCATTGAGGTTGGACCTGGCAATGTATTGATTTGACAGCGTAGCTCTAAAATTGTAGTAAATAAATCCATCCCACTGAACTGTTCAGCAGCTATCTCCCACCCGGCCTGCTAATTTCATTACAGATGAACGAGGTCAGGTTGCCTGGGATGCTGAAGGCATCCTGGACAGACTGGTTAATGGTCGAGCTGTATTTTCTAATACTTAACACATTTTTGTTCCTATTTTCTCCTCACTTTTGGCTTCATCCAACCCAAAATGTGTCAATGGAAATACATCTATCAGCCAAAAGATTCAGGACTAGACCTCTGAGAGACTTTTACAATTCAGTGTTTTCAAAAAATGCAGTAAGCAGAAGCCACAGGGAGTCTGAAATATTCTTATGACAACTGATAATCTGGAACAGGAAAAAACTATAAGGACAATTCACCATTCAGCATAACATACTTTGCTCTGTTAAAAAGGAAAGTTATTTTTTTTCCTCTGCAAATGAGACAATATGATGGGGAAATTAAATTAAATGGTGATGTTATTCCCCTGGGGCAAAACAATTCTATTCAATAAATTAATTTTACATCAGTAGCTCTTTCCTTTCTTGAAACTGACAGTAATAACCTGACAGCTTAAAGCTTTAATAAACTTCAAGAACTAGGAGACTGTCCTTCTGAAAAAAAAAAAAAAAGAAAAAAAAGAAAAAAAAAGAAAAGCCAAGTATATCGCAGGTATTAGAGTCTTTCCTTGTTCATTGTAGCATAAAAGTCCTCTAAATTCAATTCTACTTAGTGTATTATTTGATGAACCAGACCACTTAAGATAGCTTTTGACAGCATGCAGTTTTAGTATCTTAATGCTCCCGTTCTTCAGACGATACTCAAAACCTCAATGACATTTCCCATTAGGTGGCTCTAAGTAAATATTATACGAAAAGGGCAAACACATGGAGGAGAAGTATTCTGTCTCAGGCAGTCCTGTTTGTTAAAAAAGAGTGAGTCATTCTGTACAGGCTGCTCTGTGAGTTAAGCCAGAAAGCATGAGCTGGTATATCCAGTTGTCTTCAAGGGTTAGGAGATCTCTCATCACCAGTATCTGAATTTGAAATGAAATGCATTATCATTTTAAACGTAGCATTTCCTTCCTTCCCTCCTTCCTTCCTTCCTTCCTTCCTTCCTTCCTTCCTTCCTTCCTTCCTTCCTTTTTGAAATTTTAAAAGGGAAATCATGACAAGTGGAGTCTATCCACCAATAAACCCATATGTTCAGAACCCTGTCACTGTAGCTCAGTGTCTTCACTTTCTATATGAGATCTTGTGCAGAGGCTGCTATGTCTTCTGAGTAACTGCAAGGGGAAATAAAGGACTTTGACTTTCTTCCTCCCTCTTTTTATTTTTAATTCTCAAAGTTAGCCCACAAGTGCAAATATTAACACCCAACCCTAGAATAAGTCATGTCTTTTATCATTCTTCTCATAAAAACTTTATGTTTCTCCGAAAGTATTTTACAACTGTGACAGAAAGCACTGTGACAGATTCCGGTAGAAGAGGACCAGGAGAAAGGCTGGGAAGTCAGCCAGAAATTAAGAATGATTCCCCTTTTGCACCTGCTCTAGGGTATGACATCATCCCTTGTACTTCGATGCCTCCATACAAAAGCTTGGGATACCAAGCCAAACATATTGTGCCAAATATCTTTGCTATTATTATCATTTTTCATTTGGGTATGATTCTGATAAATGATTTGTAAATGCAAAAAAGCCATTACATGGAATAACAGGGAGTTACTCAATTCTTCGGCTGCACAGAGTAGTTCCAATTAGAGTCTGAAGCAGGAATATTGCCTTTCCATCAGTCAAGCCTGTGACACATCTCCCTGAGGTCATGGGTCCTGGATACACAAAGAAAGATGTCACTTGTATTCTGAAATAGATTATAGAGGTTTGCTAATCAGTAAAAATAGCAATCTCCCTAAAGCATTCGTTGGGCAGTTGGGCAGAAAGGGCGCTTTAATGGCCTAAACTCAAGGCCTTAGAGCACTATCATTATTCAAAGGACATTTTTGAATACTGAGTAATTAAGTTGAATATTTTTTAGTTATTTCTCAGCACTGAATAAGACAATTAGTTTTAAATGTTGAACATAATTTCACTTAGGTGAACACTATCTTTTCCCATATACACAACAACTTATTTGAGGATGCAGCAGCAAACCGTTAAAAGAAGATGAAAACATAAAATAGTACAACTTTAAGGACAGGACATATTTTGACGACTGGTACAGCTGTTTGCCTCACCCACCCCTCTTTCCAACTTCCCCTTCCTCTGCTCTCAGTGAGCCCTACATAAATTTAGGAGACATAGCATCTAACAGAACCAAAGCTTTTGGTCTAAACGCTGAAATGTACAGTGCAAATGCTGTGGATGGGTTAGCACAAAAAGAGGACACTAAGATTTGGGGTTTTTTGAGAGTTGCTCAGTGCTTGGTCAAACTGAGGCCTTGGTAAAGAGTTTGTGCAATGTAAAACTGCTGTCATCATTACTGTAGTCAGTGGAAACGCTTTCCCCAAGCTGAGTGTAGCTGGACTCCTTGCAGCCAACTTAGACTTAACTGGCAGTCCTTGCTAAAGTTATGAGGGGGTGTGTTTGCATACCTGCTAGTGCAGTTAGGGGCCCAGACATAAAAAACCAAAAATGGGAACACGTTCTGGTAAATTCTCTATTTAATTCTGCTGAAAATATTGATTTAAATTGATTCTCTGCCTCTACTGTTTTTCACTGAAAACAAACAAGAGGTCATTTTTAAACCCTAAGGCCTATGATCTTTGGTAATTATGGAAATTTTTTTTAAAGACTCAAAAGTGCAAACTGGCCATGGTCAGGGAAGTTTATTAAAACCTTTATTAATAATATCCTAAATTCAGCCCTATTACTCAGCAAGTCACCGGGTCTGGAACACGATCTTAGCCATTCTTACAAGGTCAGCCAGGTAGTTTCCTTTGACATATGGCAGCAATTCGGCCTCCATTTCTTTTCCCACCAGGCTTATTTAACATACATATCAGATATGTGATTCTTTTATAGTACTATTGGCATAATGATAATGTCTTTATAATAATAGTGATTTTATATTTTATTAAAAACATTAATAGGGAATCACTGCTCCTGCGAAAACAGCAGAGAAAAGGAATTAATCATACGCTTTCATTCTGTAAATTCCATCTTTTGGCATCAAAATAATTGTAATTACAATTTCTTTTTTAATACACCAAATTTGAAACCAACTGACCAAATAATTCTGATAGTTTAATGAACACGAGAATGGTGTATCTTTGACAGTATGAAGTTTATTGTTGAGTCCCATTTTTGTATCTTTTTAAGATGTAGTATTAAGATATATCCATTAAATATGAAAAAAAAATATAGAGTATTATTTATGCATTTGCACTGCCATTAGCTGTTGGGTTCTTTTAAAACCTGTGTTTTGGAAATGCATTTACATCTGAAAGAGTCTACGTAGAGAAGAACTCTCCAATTTCCCTCAACTTATCTACTGATGTGTCTGACAACCCTCAAGATGTGGTTTGGTTTTGCCCTGCAGACACCCTCCGTGCCTCAGGTTTACAACCTCCCTCTGACAGTAAGTGTTTCTACTCAGCTTTCAGGACCAAAAAAAGCAATTTTTCCCTTTCACACTGGATGTTTTGTGTGGTCCAGCATCTTCATCTCCCACTCCTGAATCCACTCTTCACCTGCTCACTGGCTGTCCTGTTGGAGCCACAAAGGCTCTGTGGGGATTGCAGGCCCATTAAGGAAGTAGTGGGATGAGGCTGGAAGAGCTGATGCCTTGACAGTGTGAGAAAGAGAGGGAAGATCTACCCATGTAAATGTTTCAAGAGCTGATGTTTCATGAAAATTTCATGAAATTGAAATGTTTCATGCTGATGGCATGAAACTGTGGGGAGTGACTGGTATACCTGAAGGCTATCCTGCCATTGAGCAGGACCTTGGGCTGGAGAGTTGAAAAGAGAGAAACTTAATGAGGTTCAACATGGGCAAGTGTAGGGTCCTGCACCTGGGGAAGAATGAGCCCCAACACCAGTACATGTTGGGGGCTGACCTCGTAGAGAGCAGCTCTGCAGAGGAGGACTTGGGAGCCTTGGTGCATGACAAGCTGACCATGGGCTGGCAGCGCCCTTGTGGCCAGGAGGGCCAGTGGGATCCTGGGGTGCCTTGGGAGGAGTGTGGCCAACGGGTGGAGGAAGGTGAGCCTGCCCCTCTACCTGGGCCTACTAAGGCCACATCTGGAGTGCTGTGTCCAGTTCTGGGCTCGGTACAAGGAAGACAAGGAGCCACTGGAGACGATCCAGTGGAGGACCCAAAAATGATGAGGAGCCTGGAACATCTCTCTTACGAGGAAAGAATGAGGGAACTGGGCCTGTTTAGTCTGGAGAACAGAAGATTGAGAGGGGTTCTCATTAATGCATATAAATATCTCAAAGGCAGGTGCCAAGAGGATGGTGCCAGGCTCTTTTCAGTGGTGCCCAGCAAAAGGATGAGGAGCAATGGCCATAAACTAGAACAACAGGAGTTCCACTTAAACATGAGGAAGAACTTCTTTATACTGAGGGTGGCAGAGCCCTGGAACAGGCTGCCCAGGGAGGTTGTGTAGTTTCCTCTCTAGAGTTCCCTCCCTAGAGATATTCAAAACTGACCTGGAGGTGTTCCCATGTAACATGCTCCAGGTGACTCTGCCTTGGCAGAGGGTTGGACTGGAGTCCAGAGTTCACTTCCAATCCTAAGACTTCTATGATTCTGTGACACAAGAGCATTCTCATTTAAAACACATACACACAGAGTCACTCTCTCACATCAATTAGTAAATTCTGTCCAAGGGACTCATTACTATTAGAAATAGAGATGAAACAGGGAGAAAAGGATGTGTAGTCTCCCTGGGTGGGATTCATCTCACTTAACTTTAGACATCTAAAAATTATTCATCTCTGTTAGTCAACTGTGACTACCCTCAAAGTTAGCAGAGAGAAATAGGCACACCTGAAATGCATTCATCCTTCCTATCTTAAAGGAAGACGAATTGCTTTTTGGAATTACCTGCTTCTCTCCATTGATTATAAAGGGGAACATGAAATAAATAACTCAGACAACTGACTTCTAGACATCTGAAATTTAGGGACTATGGATCTCTTCCCTTCTTTAGCCCTGAGAAGGACTGAATTTCACCCTCAGAGCTTTGAATGAAAATGGTACCTAAGGTCTGGTTGCATTTCAGTTGAATATTTTCCAGTAATTGCTGTTAAATTGGAATTTGAGATGTTTCATGTATAAGTTACTAAAAATAAATAAAATAAATAATTGGTGGGAATACAAAGCAGTACTAGTACCTCTGGAAAATCTTGTGAAGTGAAAAATCTTTGCAGGTTTAATTTTGGTGTTCTAGATTAGCTAATGCACTAATCATAAGAGTAGTACTTCATGGCTCTAAAACGATCTAAAAGTAATTAATTCCATAAGTCTTAGGACTTTGAATGTCCTTGAAAGATTTGAATTAAAAATGAATTTTTTTTTGACTGTGATAAAAATATGGTTCTGACTATATTCCCAAAGTGTGTGCAGTGAATTTAGTTTTCAGAATGGGTTAGGGTAGAACATTTTTTTCTTCTGAATTAGAGTCATAAATTTATTGAGAAAGAAAGGTAGCACCATTCTGATCAGTATCTTCATGGTAACAGTATTTCATGAGGATATAAAAGATCATTGCTCAGTTTCTTTTTTGAATTGGACAGATTTAAATAACAACTTCCATGAAAGGCTTCAAATCCTAATGCTATAAGGTGCATGGGAGGAAGTTAACTTTTTAAGGATGGTTACTGCAACTGAATTAATCATTGGGCTGGAATGCCAAAAGGAACGTCTCAGAATTCCTCCACTTCATTAAAAATGTGTTTGAATCTCAGCCTACAAATACTAATCCATAGACATGGCAGCATTCATTCTGATTTTTACAATGTGTGGTTTCACTCTCCTTTTTGTATCTTACCTCATTCAAAAAAGAGAAACAAAGCATCAAAGAGAAATATATGTGTGTTTCTATATGTAAAAGTAGCCGGTAATTATTAATGAAAGGTTTTGTGTTATTCCTATTCAGTTACAAATTATTACAAAGAAATAATTCACTTCAATAGAATCTGAATATTGAAATTTGTGTGCTGACATATCCAGAAAGAAGAATTTGAGGAGTTTTGTTTGCTAGAGCTTTTTTGTTTATTTACTGTTTTTGCTGGATAAAGAGGATCTTCTGTTGGTTATTATGGAAACATTTTGTCAAAGAGGAACATTTGGCAGCAAAAACTCAGTCTAAATTTATCAATATATATATTTGGACAAACGTTTCCAGATGGTTTTCTGGGTCTTGGACTTTCACAAAGCTACACAAAACAAACACTCATCTTTATGAAATATTCTAGCTATGAAAGGTTATTTTTTTCCAGTCACTGAAGTGGCGTTTTTAGTGAATCTTGATCTGGTAAAACAGAAAAAAAAAAATCCCTCCAGCAAGCTGAACTTACTCACACTATTTAGTGTTTAAACACAGCAGGGAGGCAAGTCTGTCCCAGGTATTTGCAGTTTTTAAGGGCTCTGCAGTGTATCAGAACATATACACATAACTGTAGACATGATGATAGCTCCTGACAGCTTCCTCTTGGAGGTACAACGTGAGGACACAAGGGCACAAACACTGGGAACACATGAATAATAGTAGAAGGCAAGTTGGTATGCTCTAAAAGTTTAGAACTGTGTAAAGACTTGTAGACAAAGTCTCTTCATAGCTGTATAAAGACAAGTTTTCCTGGAACATCTCCCTAATTTTTTGTAAATTGAAGCAATTATTAAAAGCCTCTTTCTTACCACATTATATAGGCCCAGATGGAGGTAAAAGATTAAGTTCAGCTTTCACATGCTAAAAATCCATGGAGTTAAAGATGGAAAAAGCTTTAAGTCTGGTCTTGGTGCTGTATCGGGAAAGGAAGGATCTGAGTGCTTGCTTGAGTTCTTGTGCTAGTGAGGTTTATTTTGGTTTTTTGTCATTGCCAGTTCTATATTTTTCCAAAGTAATTTGATCAAGTGGCTTTGTAGTGAAGTGCAAACTATAGGTGCTGGGGATCAGTTGAAATAACAGTTCAAAACCTTTGGCTTTTATTCTTAGAAAACAATGTAATCTGAGGGGTAGGAATCCCACACAACCCCTTCTGAAAATCTCAGACCCACAAGTCTTTTATGAAGAGTTAATTTTTTGCAGGTAGATCTCTGAAGGAGACAGCTGATCCTCGTGTACTGACATATTCTTAACATGTCAGTCCTTCAGATGCAATTCCTATCAATCACATTCTATAAGAAGCTTCAAACTGAAAATTGAATGCAAGTTTTCAAGGACCAAATTTACCCTGAATTTTTTGATTGATTTGTTCTCTGCTTGCATGAGAATCTTAATAAACATTTTTTAAAACCTTATAATTCAGTTTTTTTTCTCCTCCAAAAAAAAGTAGAAGCAAGTGGAAGTTAACATTAATTAGACTATGTATGATGTGTAATCTATCAAGATAAATTTGTAGTCATTTTCTGATCTAGTTACCCATTCTCCATGTCTGAGTTGTATGTTCTCATATCTAGGTACTAATGAGATTACTGTGAAAGAGGATAAAGTTGGCATCAGTCCCTGCAGCTCTGTAGGGCTGTCTGTGTGATTTTGGAACCCATGTGACACGGAATTGGATGCTTTGACTCACCACTGAGAGCAAAACACTGCATCACTAATCTGTTGGGAGGAATTAGAGATGGCAGAGCTGGACAAACTGAACAACAGTATGGATGAATTTACAGGAATCAAGTTTACTGACTTAAAAATAAAATTCATGCTTTTAAGGCTTACAGGGAGAAGCACCTTACTCGATCAAGTTAAGTTCATGTATTTTTCATGATCAGTGGATATGATACAAAGAGTACAACCTCTAAAGCTCTTCCACATCTCTCCAGAAGCCTGTCTTATCACACTCTGTTATGCTACACTCTGTTATGCCAAAGGGCTTGACCTTTTCTGGTTTCTGGTATTTATTGTACAAAATTATGGTGGTTTTAGTACCTGATCACACAACTTCCAGCTCTTTTTCATTCCCCCTACCATCTGTAATATTTCCCAGCTCCTGGTCTATGAAGTCTGTAGTGTATAGTTAAAGAGTAGGCTTCATTAGAGTACATTACAGTTTTTATTAGGCTGATGTTAGTTGAACAGGGAGGACTGACAAGCTAAGGTTCCTACTTCACTCTGCCAACATACCTTCAGTCTTGTTATCCTTGACTTGAGCTTTTCTTAGCACAAATTATTGATTGCACCCAGTCATGCTAATTCGTGTTTCTGACACTGAACAGAGTATGTCCACCTTCTTCGCTCAAGCCATGAGAAAGAAATTAACCTTGGTTTCTTGACACAGTGTAATAGAACTGAACTGGGGTCTAGCATAATCTCGTGGAAAAATTCATATAGTTTGTTTAAATTTCTTTAAATTTTGACTATAGGAGAGATAATGATGAGACTAAATTGTACTACAAATTGTTTCTTGGGANCATTTTGATTATAGGGGAGATAATGATTGTACTACAAAATTGTTGTACTACAAAATTTGTAGTACTAAATTGTACTACAAATTGTTTCTTGGGATCAAACTATTAATTGATAAAAGCTTTGACAGAATGCTTCTATAGAAGTTTTAAGAAAATTAATTCTTTTTGATTTCTGAAATTAACCAGTAAATATTGATCATCAGAGCCTTCTTTAAGACAAGAAAAAATGTTACGGTTTTAGGAAATGCAGCAGTTTGTGTTTAGAAAAAAATTGAGGAAAAATATTGATTTTAAATGACATCTTTGAAACCAAAAATAATATCATTGCCTTCGTGTCCATAAAAATATATCAACAATTTAATCTAACTGCAAACCTGGTTGTGCCTACAATACTCCAGTTTAGCTTTCAGTTCTTCACTGTACATGTTTATTGTCATTGACTCAAGTTTTCAGACAAGAAAATCAGAAGATGGTTTGGACTATTTCTAAAAGTGTTCATAAATTTTGGATAATGGAGTAGCAGGACTTCAGAGTTCTGAATTCTGAATTTCTGAATTTCTGAATTCTCAAACCAAAGTAACTATATGGTTCTGGAGAATATTATAAAGTAGGTCTCAGTGGCTCGTAAGTGGATGTATGGAAGAGAAATCAGTGGAATTCAAACCTTGTTATTTCCTGGTCTGTGCTGACAAGGCTGTCATTACTATGAAAACAAGGCTTGTGCTAAAGAAAAGCATATAATACTGACAGAATTAGCTCTGGATGGCACTTTATGAACCTCAGGTTCAGGATTTAGAGAATTTTTTTTATTACATCATGTGGACTTCCTTTGATACTGTGCTACAAATCTCAAAGATATTTCTTGTGGCCTTGAATTGATTTCAATCACTTTTGAATTCATACTTAGCAACTATATTTGGTAGATAAATGCTGTGGCAAAAGAATTAAAACCCAAAGAAATTAGAAAGTAAAAAAATTAATGAGAACTAACTTGGTGAATAATGGTTGAAGTAAAGCTACAAAGACATGAAGAAGGTCAGGAAAAAGGGAAAAAGAAAAAAATTAAAATTAATTTGAAAACTGAAAATAACACTGGATTTTATCATCTGATTTAAGACTGAATCAAGGAATATACTGGGATCTTTTATAAACATGAATGAACTTTTCCCTCCAAAAGTAATCTCATCCATTTTTCTGCTGGAACTACCTGCACAAGTGGCTTCTCACAAGTGTGCGAAATGGGTTCAGACTTACTGGCCTATATCACTGGAATAGGAGAAAAATAAACTGGCTTCTAACTTGAGAGCAAATGCATCTGTCGTCTTTGTGCCTGGACGTGAGCTGTCTGAGGACATGAGCTTAAGTAGCAAAACTATAAAACCTAACACTGATTACACTAATCCTCCTGAAATCCATGCAGACTTGCCTAGCATCCTGTACATAACGTTCCAAATAAAACAGTGAACTGTGAAAACTTTAGGCTTGCCAATCCTGGAATATATTTAGGTGCATTTCCCAATACCTCTGATCTTTCAGAAGGAAAAAAATCACCTTCCTGACGCATCAAAAAGCAACACAACACCAAAGCCATGACACGTTTGATTCTGAGATGTGTGTTGTGTTTACTCGGATTTTGTAAAAGACTTAGTGACTGATATGGAGGAAATCAAAATATATAGGAGCAGCATTTGCAGGTGTGAGCACTTGAACTGTAGTGAAAATATATGGTGCTCTGGTATAGAGAGGTGGGTACAGAGAGCAGCATGTCACCAAAACCATCTACCAGGGAGACCTGTTTGCATGTGTGGGTCTCTGAGTGCGAGGCAGTGGGACACCAGGCGGTCCAGGGACCAGCTACTGCTTAAACCAGGGGTTTAAGGCCAGTTGCTGGAGAGATCCTGTGTGTATGTTTGCATGTGTGTCTATCTGTCTGTCTGTCTCCCTGTCTGTGAGTGAGGGGCTCTGTACTGGCTATTGGAGGGAGGCTGTGGTCCCAGGGGTCTCGTATGTGCAGAAGCCAGCAACTGAGCAGACTGGGCAGTGGCAGTAGCAGACAGACTCTCTGCTGTAGTGTACCATATTGTTTGTATTCATATGTAGTTTTCAGTGCCTTTCTTTCTGCTCAGCCAGAGGGGAGAGCAGGATGAGGTCACCAGTGCTGTTTGTGACTGCATGAGTGCAATGTTTTCTGTCTGGGATGGTCCGTGTGGCTGTGTGTGCCCGTATACATGCATGGGGTGTATGTGTGTGTGTGTACCCACTGGGAATACGTGCTCAGACTCGCTGCTGGCTGGACCTGGGGGCACAGAGCTCACCTCTCCCTTATCAGCTTGCTGGGTGCACTAACCCCATACGCTGCGGTGGCTCTGCTCCTCATACAGCCCTGCAGCGAGAGTGCCTGAGGTTAAGTGGAATAAATTATGAGTCTGAAGTTATAAAACATAGTGGCTGACTGCAAAAATAGCCCTGAAATGCACACGTATTTGTTTATCCTCATAATACTGCTTCAAATACAAGTTTTAAAGGTTGAAGTCTGACCCATTTCCATTTGGGATATGTAAAAAGCAAGTGCTGTTTATGTACGTGTCCTTATAGCAACATTCATTTCCTCAATTAATTTCGTTGGTGCCTCTTGTAAAATAGGGATAATGGCATTAATTTCTTTAGGAAAACTCCTCAATATTTTCATTGCAGTGGTGGACTAAAATTTCCTCAGGAAAAAAAAAAAAAACAACAAAACCCAGATATAACACCCATCATGTCTAACGTTGCTGCAATGGTTTTCATTTAGAATAAAACAAAATTAAGAGTAAACTTGACATATCCTTTTCTTGCTCATGTTTTTCACCCCACCTTCTATGCAAGAATCAGTGGATGTTGCATTTGTTTTGCAATGTATTTCTGTCTGCAGTCATACAGTAATACAGAAGAAGAGAGTTACAGGTTTTTTCCTAGACTACTTTAAAATGTTTCTTGGTTCACAAACACTCCACAGATTACAGGTGGAGAAGTGTTGCTTGAAAACAGTTTGAGATCTTGTGATGGAAGCAATACATAGGAGCAAAGTAGTACTACCAGCAAAGATAGCTGCAAACATCCTGTGTGCTTTGGCTATGAACTCACACCCTGTAGGCAAAACCAACCTTGCTTCTTTGGCATAAAAGCATTGTTTTAGTCTCGAACAAAATGCTCTTTTGTAGCAGCACAAAGTAAATTTTAAAAATGTATTATTAAAAATTCTATTGAATTGAACATTAACATTTCTGAAGAGACAAAAATCCTCCTCTGCAACAATGAGAAAATACTCAGCATTTGCCTCAGTTGCCTTTGAAAATAGCAGAAGTTTAGCCTTATATTTCCGTGAAAGCAGAGGTAGGGCAGAGCTGAAAACTTTCCAAAATTCCCTCTCAACTCTTTCTTTTTCCCGTGTGTAGTCCCAAAAGAGAACAAACAAAACAGAAAGAAAGGAAGATTCCCAACAGTCTCTGAACTGATTCCCTGCTTCCTGCTGTTCATGAAGAACTTCTGCACGGCCTCATAAATTCTGTGGTCAGAGACAAATTCCTTGAATATCTTCCACTGTGGAATCACTGGGGAGCCACAGCATGCCAACAGTCTGCTGAGGGATGCTCCACACACAATCAATGGGGAGTTTTGTGTTTGGGAGCTGGTGGCAGAACCTACCCCACAGATCTGCCATAAACTCATTGCTCTGTTGCACCAAAACAGTTTGTTATATTTAAGTACCAGCTGGAACTAATTACTAGTTCTTTGAGATCTTGGTTATTATGTGAGTCATGACCTAGCGAGCTAAGTAGAGGACTGGGACAGGAATATTGAAGATCTAAGCTTGGCTTTGCACCTGCTTTTCTCTTAGGGTCAAATAAGCAAACAAGTAGCAAAGCGGTGGAAGGGCTTGGAAAAAACTCACTTTAGGAGAAAGTTTGGGCAATCTGTTTAAGACAGGAGCAGTAGTAAAAAATGTATATATATATATATATATATATGTATGAAAAAACCCACAACCATAAACACTCTTTCTCCTCTGTGACATAAAATGTAAAAAATGAAACAAAGAAAATTTTGAAGTCATTGAAAAGGAGATATTTTAAAGCTTAACAAAAAGTTCAGTTGTGGAACTCTATGGGATATCGTTGAACCAAAGTGCTAGCCACAATGGAATGACATGAATATGATTGCAGATCCACTACAGCTTAACAGCTGTTCTACAAGTGGACAGAAATAAAATGCTTTCAGTTGAACAGCTAAAATGAATAGATTTGTGCAAAATGGTGTTTTTTTAGACATGATATCTAATTATAGAAATTGCACGCCATTTTCCTAGGAATGGAGTGCAGTTTTTGTGTCAAGAAGATATAATGCTATAAACACTCTGTAATAATATAGTATAATAATATCGCATTATATAACATCATACAACAAGAATAGTATCATATAAAAATCTTACATGAGTCTTCTAAGGGTTTCTGTGAGAAGAAGAATATAATCTTTTAAAGAAGGTTCATCTTTCCTACAGGCATCACCTCAGAATTTCATTGTTTTAATTTTCAGTAATGTCAGTCCAAACTGACAGGGGGAGACTAGAAACAAGAGACATAATTAGATTAAAGTATACTGAAGAGGGGTGGTTCTTCGGAATTCAACAACCAATGGCAGAGACCAGAGCTGAGGATCAATACACGATGAAGAATTAGAGAGGCAAGAAATATGGCTAAGTATGAGAGACGTTTTAAAATCAAAAACTGAGTATTGATGGGGAATAGAAATCAGATGAAAAGAGCGAAGCGACAAAACAGAATGATTAAGAGAATTGACATGCTTAAAGAAAACAAGGAATTTAATAATTAAAATATATACTGTCAAAAGAATAAAAAAGGGAGAAGTGAAAGAAAATAAATGAGTGAAATAAAAGTCGAATCAAACAAAGGAACTGTGATCAAATAAAAATGGCAACTGAGTTTGGATTTCTAAAAGTTCAACACAGAACATTACACTCCTTTTGTCTTCTTGTTTCTTTGTGTTTAATAACACAATCAGAGAAGTCACTTATTTAATTACAGTCTCTCTTCTTGCCATCACTACTCACATAATTTCTATGTTTGGTGAGAATTGCCTATGGGATCTCAAGCAAATCATTTAACTCTTCCCTCACCTCAGCTCCCTCATGTGAAAACAGTGAATATGAAGTGTCTCCTCTTCTTCCAAGAGGGTGTATTTTTAAATTTTATTCTATTTTCTTTAGCAACAAACCTTGTTTGAACACCTGATAATTTTCACAACTGCTCCATGCAAGCCTATGAGCCAGAGGGGCTTTGTTTTCTGTTCTTCGCATTGCAACTCATTTCTTGCATGACTCCGGATAGGTCACTTAACCTCTGTGGGCTTCTGCCTCCCCATTCATATGGTGGGATAATACTGACCTGCCTCAGAGAGGCTAAATTAGTGTTTAGAAAGGACTGCTGAAGTACAAGGTGTAAAGTATTATTATGCTGAGTGCTTCACCGGTGAGAAACTAACCTCGCGACTGAAAATCAGTTTAATATATGAAGCTCTAGCAGCTAGCATGGATTTGCTGATGAGAAGGGTGGCTGCCCTTGAGAATGGAAAAACACAGTCCCACATTGCTCTGGCCACATTCACTTTGCTTACTCAAGAGCAGACAATGACAGGCAGGGGCTGGAGGGGGAAGGAGGAGGGGAGGATTTAAAGTTAATCTTGCCATGCAACTGTGTACAAGAATTACTGTCAGTACAGAAAACTGACACAAGGTAGGGAATGAATCCAAAAGACATAAGCTAAAAATGTGAACAAGGAAGAAGCTTTGCTTTTTCTTTTTCTTTTCATTTTTTTCCTCTTTGTGTTATTTGGTGCAGCAATCTAGACCTCCTCCACTGCTCCCTCCCATCCCCCTTCCCCTGGGAAAAAAAGAGAAAAACCCTTATTAACCAGTGCCACTTTCTCCTGCGAGTAGGGAAATGCTTCAACACTAAGTCACTGTGCAGCCATACTGCTCCCTGTGAATTATGTATGGCTATTCAAAGCAGATATTAGACTGTGTGTGCAGATACCACTGTACATATTAGATCACTCCAAATAAGGATACCTCTGGTGAGGTTGGAAAAAAGTCACAGCTCAGACATATTTATGGAAAAGAAGATGTATTGAAGTGGCTGAACTAATAGATCAATGCACCAAAGTTTATGGGTACAAGTCAGCTGTCACAGGCACGGTTAAGGGAGTTATAATATTCCAGTGAAGTCCCAAGCTTAAAATAAAATAATAAAAAAAAAGATTAAAATTGCTCTGTCACTTAATTGATAGACCAAACCTGAATCAATCACTCTTGATTGCTGGCCAGCTCTCACATTCACCATATGTCTCTGGATTTCTAAACTCAAATATAAATCTTTTCATCACAGGCAGGTTTGAGCAAAACAAAACCTTAACAGTGAAATTTCTTTTGAAAAGAAAGGAAGATGAAGAAGCAGAGATTCTTATTCTTCCACTATCATTCATACAAACAGCTCTCTTGAATCACTGTAGAAAGACAGGTACTTGAAAAGCAGAATCTGGCTCTGAATATCGATATGCATTATAACAGGGACACTCCTTGTAAAAACTACACTCTGTCCTCTGTGCGTGTGATCTCTGTATGAACTCCATGCTGTACAAACCCCTACCAAAAGAGGCCATATTATGAGTCATCCAGGACGAAAATTGGTTGAACAGATCTCTTGTCCTTCCCTGCCTCTCAGCTCCCACAGCATAATCGTATCCCACTGTCTCCTCCAAGCAAGCTACCATCCTTTCTGTATATCAGAAAGAAACCAACGAGCAAAACAGATCATTTCACAGCTCTAGACACAGAAAGAGCCATGCACACAGGTTTGTGTTCATCCATGCAAATGTACATTCATGTCCATAGGCCTACATACACACAAATGCACATATGGATATGTGTATGTGTATATAATATGTACTTCCATGTGTATTTCTATGTGTATGCAGGGAATACGGCCAAAGTGACAGTAACCCCTGCTGGGGTAAGTTATGAAGAAGCAGGAGCAATGGTTAAGTGGTCCAGAGGGTGGAAGAACCTCTAAAACATGGTCTGCTGCCACAAAATTCATAATGTGAAACCACAGATAACAGATAGGCAGATGCTTTCATATACTTTTTTCTTAGCCTCATGAAAATAATTTGAGAATAACTGAAATATAACAGTTAGCACAGTAATTGCCATTAAAAATATGATTTCTGCAGTGCAGTTACTTGTGGAATGACAGGGCAGTCTCTGATATAGAGCCATGCACTACCTAAAAGAATGCATTCAACACCCTAGAAAAGCAAATTTGATAGCAAACTCTTCCTTCCTGTCTTAACATGCACCAGGCTTCACACCTCAGGTTTGATCAGATTAAACTATTACCTTGGTAAGGTAAGTACATGTAATAAATGTATATTCATCTGTTTCCCTAAAACATCCCTTTAAGAAGGGATAGTTACCATACCCTTGATTATGCCATCATATAAATAGAAAATAACTGCTCTGTGTGTACAATCTGATATGCAGCAGGCAAACTTTAGGCAGAGATGAAGTAAGCAGCCAAGACCCTTGATGCTCTCATTAGTTTTCCCTGTGCCTAGGCCCTGCAGATCCATGCCAGTTGGTGTTCCCATAAAGTCCTGTCATTGGTGCAGCAGAGACCACTGCTGGGATGCAGTGGCAGCCCTCATCCCCAACATTTCTCCCACCCTGGACAGCCCAGCCTGGCCCTATAGGGATGCACCTGGGCTCTTTGCTCTGAGCCTGCCCACATCATCTTCCTCACTGGGGAAAGATTAGCCTGCTTTGGTGTGGCTCCAGACTCATGTCTTTGTGGCAGCAAAATTCAAGTTTGCTGTAGTGCTGGTAATTTTGAGACACGTCCAAACATCCATTTCCGGGTCCAGGGTCATAAGCTATACTGGTGCAAATTTCACATAAATGAAGGAAAAATAATTGGCATTTTTTGTTCTGTTTTTGTAAGAATGTCACTCCAGACCTGAGAAACTGCTGTCTTTTTTTGTGCATGATCCTCTCCTTAATATACTCAGTGAACTTTAATATACAAAAACTTCAGCTGCTAATTCAAGATAATCTAGGTTTTCTCCTGGCAAAATTGAAGTAAATATAAATCACTTCCCCTGATGATGTTTACAATATTTATTCATGGACCCTTCAGTATGAAGCACTTTGATTAAACAATTTAGCAAAAGCACAGCAAACCCACCTGCTGTATGCAGAAGAAGAACAGAGCATCTCCAAGGTTGTTACGAGCTATTATATGTGTATGAAAAAGATACTTTACACTTGCAGTCAGAGATCTGGAAAAGTGACAGCTATACAAATATACATGAGCAAAACACAACGGCATGGGAAATTATCTATTCCCAGCCTTTTCTGTATGCTTTACAAAAGTGGAAAGTTTTTGAGATTATCTACAGTAATTAGGAGTCCCCAGTTGTGTTTACATGGTTAGCAAGTGTAAAATATGATGACCTGCTGAGGATTTGCAAACAGCTAAGTTATAATGATGGATCGTGGTGAGAGGACATGTAAGATTTCCCAGACTTCTGCTGGGAATACTTCAAAAATAAAGCACGTTGTTTTCCCTTGGGGTTTATAACGCCTCTTTGACTTAATCAGCTTGCCTTTTTGCTCTCAAGGAGAAATTTCTCCAATTTTACTCATCGGGAGAAATTGCAGTGTTCACAGTGTTATGGCGGTGATTTTTAACTATCTTTTCTCCTGGGAGACATTGGTTAGGGTAACAAATAACTCCCCCATGACATTTTGTTCCTTATTTTGTAAGAATACAATGTTTGAGGAGAGGATATTATATTTATATATATGTGTGTCTATGTATGTATATTATACTTCTGTAATACGTTTATGATTTTATATATAGATATGTCTTTATAGATATATGCAAAATTCTGATTACTTAAAGAAACAATTTACCGTTTATATTAAAAACACATGAACAAGTAGTAATTTATTTCAAATTGTATTAAGTCTTTAAAGGAAAAGTCTGCATTTAATTTATATTGCTATAGTGCCCAAGAAAATAATTCCTTTTCTCCATGATGGGATAATGTATGCAAGCCATGCTCACTTATTTTATACAGTAACATTTGAGCAGAGCTATCAGTGACTATATGTTTGCTCTTGTGGCTCAGAGAAAGCAAGCAGGGAAATGAGTAATACTTTATTTCTGCCAAACCCTGCTCAAAAGTGAAGAATACCCCTAGGCATATTTTGAAATGTTACTATGGGGTAGGGGGAGCTTTGCATATCTCCCTGACAGAGCCATATAAAGCAGAGTTGAGAGGTGAAAATGATTCAGGAGAGCTGCTGTAGCTTCAGGACAAGCCATTCCCATCTTTGCTTATATTTCTGGCTAGTACTAGGTGAAAAATGAGAAAAAAGTAAGATTCAAACATTTACAAAATGGAAACCAAGTGCAACACATGACTATATTATTCCATCTACAGTGTCCAGGACAACAGGCTTTTTTAGGCTTCTCATTTCTGGCACCAGGTAAGCCAGCCAGGATCTGGACTTCACTCTGATATTTATAGGCAGATACCCCTTTTCCCTCCAAGCAGCTGGAGGTGATGGGCTGTAAACAAAGGGTAGGATTTGTCTCACTTGGCTTTAGCTGCCTAAAAGTTTAACTGTCATCAAGCTTAAAATAATCACTGAAGCTTCAACTAATCATTCAAGCCCCTTCTGTAGTCCACAGAGACAAACAGAGACCCAAGAGAGGGATTTTATCATATCTGAGATGCACACCTGAGAAAAATTTCCCCTCCTTCTTTGTGCCAGAATTGGAAATGGATCCTTCCTTAAATTAGATAGCTAATTTTCTTGTTTAAAGCTAAGTGGAGTGAAACTGGGACACAATGTATAGCATCACATTTTTGATTTTCCATGATTAAACCTCCAGGGAGTACCCAGAGATTTACATTTTCCTTTATATTTTCATCATCTCCTTTTTACACCCCTTGGCCAATTTAGAGCTGAAAACTTACAGGAGTTGCTCTTCTTAGTCTTCTACACCTTACCAGGAACAATTTTGTTATTTTATCTTTCAGCCTGCTGAGGTGAAACATTGCTCCAAACCTTTCTTTTTCCATGCTAGGACAGTACTTCCTCTTGAGAAATCTGTACATTGCACGGTATTGAACATTTTTGGTCCTCAGTTTATTTTTCACTCTAATGACTGAGTTTCAATTCACTTTAATTTGTGGTTGGGTATGATGATTAAGGTTCTTCCATTTCACAAGTGGCTAAACTTTATGCTTGTATTGATTACAAATGTAGGTTAACTACACTATGCTTTTTTAAAACTATTCCAGGTTTATGAGAGGTAGGTAAAAGGTATAGCAGATAGAAAGGTCTGCTTGGTTTTTATCTTTAGTTTTTTCCACAGCTTTCATAATATTTTCTTACTTCTGTGTGTGAGGGAAAATATTATAATCTTGATTTTTTAAAGTGGTACTTAATGCTTCAGGTGTGCTGAAATATCACATACCACTTTTCATCAGGAACTTGCAGATTAACAAATATTGATGAGCTTCTGAAATTCCTATGAGACTAGTACATGCATGCTATCTAAGAAGGTAAGGCACAAGGAGGTTTAACTCGTTTCTTCAACTTAAAGCTTTCTCAAGTAGATTACTTAATGTTTATGACTTGTGTATATGTCAAAAGACTTCAGAATATATTCTTATTCAATATCACTACAAACATATCCCGCATAATCAAGATTTGATTGCATCTTAGTGGGGGGATTGCTAATGTTTCATAAACTGCATTCATACTTTTAACTATCTCTTTCATCATGAAGTGACTCACTGCCTTCAACTTTGTGAGAGGTTCTCTCTTTGATGTTCTTTTCTTATTTTGCATAAATTTGTTTTGCAGTAGTTTCTATCTATGGTTTAACACTCTGTCATTGTCTGTCAGTTGCATTATTTTTATTACTATTTTATTACTATTCCAATGACACATTTTTGATTTGCCAGTCTCTCCAAACACTAAACTGTTTGCAGGTAGGGGCATGCCTTCAAAGGCTAAAAGTAAAGATAGGGTGTAAATGCTTTTCATATTCATTAACCAAATATACAATTTGGAAATTTGCTTGTATATTATAAGGACTGGGTCCTCATTAATTAATTTAATAAGCTTGGCTTTGGTTCCAAATGGAATCACTCTTGAAAAAAACCACACTTCCACAGCAAAGGAACCAGTAGCTACTGAAAATACAATTAGGATGTCAGCATCTATCATGATCATCACTCATTACTTGATAGATGCTCAAGAAATAGCTATTTTTAGAAGGAATTCTTTAATATTCTCCAGTGGACACCTAGACCTCTATGAAAAGTTAAAAATTAATTAGCACTTTTTTAGGATATATAATCTATTAAATCAAACTAAATGAGGACTATTTGTTTTAATGTATTTTCTGTCAATCTCTTCTATGTATGTAAATGAGCATGACACTTACTCTCATGGACTGAGCCAATTTGGAAGTTTTAAACAGAAGCAGAATCAGTTTGTGGAAAGCCATATGGTCTCCTTATGATCTGCCATTAAACTAAATAACAGATTTACAGCCAGAGATACAACAGCAACAGCAAAAAAATGTAACCCCCCATTTTTCACTTTTAAGTTGTATCTGCTCTGAGGGTCTTTATTTTTATTTTTACTCTTTTTTTTCCAAATGTAACAAAATGCTGCGGAATCAAAGAATGATATTTGTGTGTCCTTCTCAATTATCAGCAAATGGTTACTATTGAATGTCCATCAAGACAAAAAAAAAAGATCAGTCAGAAATCAGATTATCACTTAGCAGCCCATAGCTGTAACATATCAAACATTTGGGAATTTCTCACTTCATGCCCCTCTATTTCTTCTCAGTTCTTAAAAGTATCTCAAAGATGGAAGGAAGGAATATTCCTAAAATGTCTTAACTGAATAGCACATGAGGCAAAATAGGAGAACTGGTTCATCTAGTCCAGCAATTTCTGAAATCTTCCCCCTTTGACTCAGAAGTGAGGCCAGTGACATGCTTGGATAAATGTTTTCTCCCTGATGCTTAGTTTTCATATTAGAAAAATACCAGAGCTAGAGAGGCCATGATTTTCACTGGTATTTTTTCATGCTGGTTAGTTGTCCATGTTAATAAAAAAATTGTGGACAGTTTTTTCATTTTCATTTGTATGGCTCCAGTTGCCATCCACAAGTTCATCTTCCTTCATAACCTACACATTGTTTTCTTCACATGGTCATGCCAGTGTTCTGTAAACAGGTAACCTCAGGAGTTGAATTCCTCTGTTTTCCACCTGGAAATATTTAGTTCAAAAATTCAAATGTTTTCTGCAGTTTCAGTTTTCTAATAACCCTTTTAAGGGTTTAAATGTGGATGTTGTTAACTTCTGCAATAGTCTAATATCAAACTTACTGTTTCCTAATAGAAAAGTAGGACACTGTACGTCTGGTTAACTCTTCCCTGTTTATGAATATTCCCATTTCATTAGTCCATTTTAGCACCACATTGCACTGGGAGCTCAATATGTGCTGTTATCTACAACAAACCACAAATCCATTTTGGAGTGACCACATCAGTGGCATGGTCCTTCAGCCTGCACAGAGGCCCCTTCATAGAACTGCAACTTTGTACTTCCCAGTATTAAGATGGGGTTTGTTTGAACAAAGCAGTTTGCCACTCAGTTCAGTTCACTCGGTATGACTGACATCTTTGTCATTATGTATCACTTCGCCAACCTTTGTGTCACCTGCCAATTTTATCAGCAGCAATTTTATACTTACTTCCCAGCCCCTGATGAAAATATTGAATGGTGCTAGGGGAAGCACTGATCTCCAAAGCACCCTGTTAAAAACAGTCCCTTCAAAACAACAATCTCATTGACAGCTACCTTTAAAGACCTACCAGTTTCTCAGTTTTTAATCCTTATAACATGCATTGCTGATGCTTAGTACTAAAGTTCAGCTAGAAGATCATGTGTACCTGAGCTAAAAGCCTTATAAATGTCTACCTTTATTTTTATGAGGTAATATGTAATTTTTGTCTAAGTTAGATTTGTTTGATAGACTTTATTTCCTATGAAGCCATTCATATCTATTAATTCCTTATTAAATCCCACGTAAGTTTTAACAGTATTTTGCCTGAGCTGATGTTAAGCTAATATATCGCTATGATATATATAGCTCATGCCAAGCTATACATATGTCAAATAAGGCTGAACTGGAGGACTTGGTAAGAAAATAATCTTTGTTTGATAGCTAGTTATAAGCATATCTCTGGAACTACAGGGGCCATTTGTATTTTTAGATAGATAGAAAATGTACTCGTTGCTCATTCCTAACTTATCCCTTCAGAGATGATTTAGTGAAATCAAAAGTGACTCAGGAAGTGCATCATTGCTTCAGCCCTTAAACTTCATGAAGAACAGTGGATGATTTCCTCTGTTTAGCATCCTAAGCCAACCCCTTCACTCTCTGCAAGAACCTTAAGAAGGTTAAAAACCCTCAATCCAGTTTTATAATTTGAGGGAAACCTTTGAGGACTGAAACCTACGCATCTGCTGGGCTCTAGCTTCCTTTAAGAAAGCTGTGCATCAGAGGATTCACAGGACACTTCCTTCCAAGGTGTGTAGTTATTGCCTAGTTTTCAAATATGTTCTGTTAAAACTTTCTTCCTTAAAAATTTTTCCTTTGCTATGGATGAATGATCTTCAAGATTGCATCATTCTTGGTAATTCCTTCTTGCCATTATTTTATACTTGACAATAGTCAACAAAACTCTGTAGAGCTTTTTAATTGTGTGCTCTGAAAATTTCACCGGCAAAGCGCCAGCCACTTAATTGTGCTAATTATTATTCACGCAATAACGCCTATTAGTCTGCACTTTTTTTAAAGGGGTTCAATCTGCATTCAGATCTTGCTTGCTTGGCAGAATGTCATTATAGCGGCTTTCAAAATCTGGCAATAAGCCTAAGAAGAGTCCATTTTTGCCACTGGGACTGCCTAATCCAGACATCATTATCGATCAAACTGACACATGCCTGCCGAAATGGTTACAAGAAAAACAGGAATCTACACTGCTCCAGTATCTCCAGCCCAGGTCTTCAAAAATTATAGGGACCAAAAGATGAAATTGTATTTACATGTGAAATCAAACATACCTACAAGCAGAAGAGTAGAGTTCCAGAACTGAATTTAGTGAGTGCCCTTTCAAAGACACACTAGAAGAACACACTAGAAGAAAAGGGAAGTAAGACCACTGGAAGAATGTGATCTTTAAGTCAAGTCCCAGGTCTGGTACGGATAACAAGATATGAAATTTTCAGATTCTAAAGCTTAAACATCCCCTATCCTTCAGTCGGATATTTACAGATCCGCTTCAGATTAATTTGACTATGAAGTAAAAGTACAGTTGCAAAAGTAATGGGGAGCATCAAGTTTCTCAAAGAAATGTGATTCTTCAAAAATGAGAATTGCAGGAACAACATAGGAGCCATTACAATTTTTCCACACCATGGTATTAGTGATGAAAATTGAATTCACCATGCACAAAAGAATTAACTTGATGGATAAACACAGGGTTATTTGGAAATTCCATAGGCTATTTTTTATGTTGCTGAATAAGCAACTCCAGTGACCATTTATTAACGTGAAGGACACAGGATCAGATGTGCTAGTTAGCAGTCAACATATGATGTACAGCAGGATGTGGCTCTGAGCAAGGCAAAATAGTAAGATAGGCATAGAATCACAGAATGGGGAGGGCTGTAAGGGACCACAGTGGGTCATCTGGTCCAACCTCCCTGCTCAAGCAGGGCCATCCTAGAGCACGTGGCACAGGATTGTGTCTAGACACAACTGAATATCTTGAATATCTTTGGTGAGGGAGACTCCACAACCTTTCTGGGCAACCTGTTCCAGTGTTCAGTCAGCTGCACGGTAAAGAAGTTCTTCCTCAGGTTCAGGTGGAACTTCCTGTGCATCAGTTTCTGCCCGTTTCCTCTTATCCTGTTGCTTGGCACCACCAAGCAGAGCCTGGCTCCATCCTCTTGATGCCCCCATTTCAGATACTGATGGAAAGTGACAAGGTCTCCTCTCAGTCATCTCTTCTCGAGACTGAAGAGGCCCACCTCCCTCAGCCTTTCCTCGTAAGAGAGATGCTGCACCCTTGTAGCCCTTCGCTGAACCCATGTCCACGTTCAGCATTCTGAATGCTCTCATACTGGAGAGCCCAGTATGGAATTTTGGTGGAGGACACCACTAGTGAGAGGCCTCCAACTAGACCCTGTGCCATTGATTACGACCCTCTGAGATCTGCTGTTCAGCCAGTTCTCACTGTTTAACATAGAGAAAATGCATTTTTCCCCTCACATGTGATGAAACTCTTGTGCAGCCTCCCAAAATACCCACTAGCCACCTATTAAGGAACTTTTACTGACTGATGCACTGAACTGACCATCCAACAGCTGTAGAACAGAAGGAATGGGGTCAATGGAAAATTGAGTTTAGCACTGTTTGATTTCTCTCCCTATATGAATTTAAAAGTCAGGTGCCACTAAAAGGTTCACTGACCTTAAGAAATGTTGATTAAAAAAACAGCACTGAAAGGGGAGAGAAAATTACATTTGAGGGATATGATGGAGAGGAAGAAGATATTTCTTTACCTTTTTGTGGAAGAATCTGAAGAAAAACAAAAGAAGATAAAATAGAAAGGGAAATTTAGATTTTAGCTCAAGAAGAAATTTGTTGAATGTTGGCATAAACTGGAAAGAAGTTAGAAACTTCTGGCCATTGAGAAGCTCCACGGATTTCTTCTAGACCCAAAGTGCTCTACAAGCTTCCCCTACCATTACAAAAATAATTAATAGATTATAAATACAGTTTTTAAAATTTATTGGCAAGGACTTGCTAGCATCCAAATTAATTTTGCAAATACTAAATTTGTATCAAATAAATTAGTTCAATTATTTTCCACTTCTGATACGGAGTCATATCAGCATAAATAAGAGAGAGACAAGGATGCTGAAACTGAGCAGGATTTTACTGATGAGAACCTTTTCACTGAAAAATGCTAATGCATTGAGCTAAATGATTATTTGAGCTTATCAAGTTCAACAAAACTTTGACCACGGAAAAGCTCTCAAGTCTTGAAAAAAACTGCTGATTAAAACCAGAGAAAGATAATGACAGAAATGATTTTTTACCACAAAGCAGCTACAATGTAATGCCTATTGTCTGAAGCATGAGTTTTAGCAGAAAATATCTCACCTTAATTTGCTGTGTGTGTTTCTTTTTTCATAAGTGTGAGGTAACAGAGCATAATGATGGAGACAAACACACATGAATTAGATAGTTTGGAGTTGTGGCAATATTGAAGAGCCAGCTCTTGCTCAGTCTTAGCAGTGAATAGAAACTACAGGTTTTCAGACCATGCTTGAAAGCAGATGATGCAAATTTTGGTTGAGATGGATACTGACAGGTATCCCTTCTCCTTCTGTACCAAAGTAGAAACAAAATGTTGAAGCCATGACATTTTCCAGAAACTGGAACAGCCATTTTTCAGTTGGAATTGAAGTAAATTTATTTCTGTGTTTTTCAGCTCCTACAGCTAGTCCTTGCTGTTACTGTCTAGTCTTCTCACACTGCTGATGCATGTTAAGCACTAATGTGCTTTGCCCCACTTCCAAGAGGGTCAGCAAGCCTTCCATGCCCTCACATGGAGTCAGATTTTCCAGCATTCCCTTGCCATTTTTCCACTGCCTCGACACTTGTGCTTTACTCCCATTTTGGTTTCCTGGTGGGCAGTACAGGTCAAATTAAAGAAAAGAGGGAAACACTGGAAACAAATTTAAAAGAGTAGAGGAGGTTAAGGAGGGAAGTGATGAATCAAAAAAATCTCAAAAGTAAGCTGCACTCTATGTCCTCCTCAACACTCCCAATTTCTCTCTACACCAAATTTGCCAAAAAAATTGAATTCAACAAACTTTCCTTAAACATATGGTCTAAAAAATTATGACATTTCAAACAGTAATACTTGTTTGCACTCTATCATGTTTTATCCTACTGACACAATGACACAACTAACCACTGACAACATGGGGAAAGTCCTGCTTTGAGGACTACTCCAGTGCTGGCATCAAGGTAGTCTGTGATGCTCTAAATAGTATGACAAATCATTATATAAACCTTCTAAGTACCAAGGGGATAAAAACAAGTTTATAATTCACCTCTATTAGTGGTTGCATGAAAATTCAGTTGCTATAGAAGGATCAGCCAATTCTACTTTTTCACACTTGCAGAGTACATGTCAGCAAGGCTGTGCGTTGAGTGTCAAGAGTGGGTTTAATGCTATATACGAGACCAAAAGGTTTGCCATCCACCCAGCAGATTTAATAAGATACCAAGTTAACGGAGGAACTAGCCGATTATGTGATATTCTCCTGGAACCCACTGAAGTGTCAGGAAGGATCTTGCACCATTCCAAAAGCAAAAGCAAAGATTATACCACGAAGCCTCTTACATCAAAGAAAGTTTTGTGTTATTGACAAAATAGGACTGTTGTAAAGAAGACAGAGTCTTGTATGAAGAGGTACCTTTTCTAAAAATTTGTCTCAGTAATCATTGCCTTCTTAGCTGCAGGACTATATATAGCTCTCTATCATTTTGCTTTGAAGATGCCAGGTTATCATATTTATAGGCTTCCAAAAAATTGTACCCCTAAGTCCCCCTGATTTTCCATGAGACAAAGAAACATAATGATTTTAAACATAAGATTTGTTTTTCTGTTACATGTGCAACATTACTGAAAATGTACTTGAGTATCAATGAATGTAGATGATATCTATACTCCCAAGTACCTACGACACTTTGGAAAATGGAAATTTGGTGCTTCTGGAAATATTATTTATGGTACATTCATAGACTTTTATTTCCTGGTTGAACATTCTTCATGGTTAAAGGAGATTCTATATTAAACTTTATATAATTCACATTATCTTTAAAACTATACAGAAAATCTGTGAGTTTCCCTCTCTCTGGGTGTCCTTGCCTTCTTGCTCTCCTTTGTATTATTACAGCGCACTCATTGCACCTTCTCATAAATTAGATCATCCATATCCCAGAGATCGCACTGTGTATCCATGGGAATTTATACAGTGATTAGAACAATGGGGCCCTGATTCTGAACGGTGCCTTTGGGATTTCCTGTGATATCAATTATATACAATACAATCCTGCCCATGAACAGCATTATCCTCCAAGCCACTCAGCTCCAATTGCGTGATACTTAAAATTCCTCACCTCATACTCATCGGCCATGAGAGGAGAAGAAAAGAGTAAACAAACAGGAGATGACCTTTATGAGTAAAACATCTAAGCATAAAAAGATTAATCGACCCCCGTCAGCCAGTCATTAAATCAAATAAGAGCTTTTCTTGTACTTTTAAAGCTCAGATTTACAGTCAGGCAAATTGTGTAAAAAGGCTGGTAATACAGTGACGCCCAGTGCCACTGGGCTTTAGAAAGCTGACAGTTGCTGTAAAATAGTCATTAAACAACCTCTAGAAGAGACTCATCAGCAGATGCCCCCAGGTGAAGGAGAGAGAAAGCTGAGAGAATGAAGGAGAATCTAACATCTTAGCATGACTGAATTAAACAGAGCATATTATGCTGATTTTCAGAGTCAGCCCAGTAATTTAATTTTCATAGCAGTTCCTTTGATTGTAGCAACCATTTTATGAAACATTAATAAAACTTCTTTTTTATGTAGCATACATCCCTTTTCCATTTCATTAAGAAAAAAGACAGGATGTACAAATTTGCTGACCATTAGCTCTGTAAATGAAAAAAAAAAAAAATGTAAGATTATTTTTAATGCAGTACCACTGTGGTGGGTAGACTATATTTGGCTTCATAATAATTTCAGCACAAATTAGAAGAGACAAACAAACTGTACATGGATTTGCCATATTGTACTGCAATGTCATTTCGTAAATCAGAATAGATTACTATGTGTGTGCATGTGCGCCCATATACTATTTTTATATGTAATTACAGTTAGCAATGATATATTCATTGAAATTGGTTATTCTCTTGCTTTTACTGGTACAAACTGCATAATTATTTGGAATTAGTATCAACATTAAACTGGTGTTAATGAATAGAAGAGATAATAAACGTAGTTACCTTGGGACAGTGCAAGACATACAACTATATGCCTGTAGTCAGCTGTCATTGGCCCAATTACACATAAGCATGGGAAAAAAAGGCAGAAGTTTTGAAAATTTTCAACAGGGATTTATTTTGCAAGTACAAAAGATTTTACAAAAAGTTGGGGGAAAAAATGAATTTCCCTTTTATATTTTTGATTCCTTCCATCCTGCCTTTCTGCAACTCCTGGTTTTCTCTACACATTATAACAAGATTGAAGATGTAACTATAAAGAGATGAATGTAAAAATGGATGAGAGAAAGAAAAAAACACAAGGAAAAGAGAAAAAAGTTGCACTGACTTTATATCTTTCACTTCTGTTGGGATAATTGTCCTTTTCTCTTTAAACCAAAATTTCCCTCCACATACTTGCTTTGGAAAAGCAGACAAACATTTTTTCAGCAAAAATGTCTTCCTTGAAGAAATACTGACACCTCTTTAACCAGAGAAAATACGTTTTGCAGACAGGAAAGACATGTCACAAAAACATGTTCTCATTTGGTTACAAAATCTGTTTCTTTGTTGACTCCCTCATTTAAATGCTGCCTCAAAGTCAGACTCCTATCATAACAAATAGACACAGAAACTCATATGTGGAAATACACACATGTTTATATTTATCTATATGTATATTTATATGTATATTTATTTACATATACAAAACATGCAGTCGCAGATAAACTCTGTGTAAAAATAAAAACCATGAATTGAAGCATTCAAATGACAAATTTTCTCACATTTAGACCGCCTGCCCATATACACAGAGGCATCAAAGCCACAGGATTACATGCCAGTTTTTCCCCTGTGATAACTTAGTTTCAGAAAAAAACTAACCAAACCAACACACTAAAACCTGGCTGGTTAGTGTACAGTCAGTGTTACATTTTTTTTTTTAATATTTATTTTAATGTTCCCTTGTGAAGGAAGAAAATGACTCATTCATCTCACAGCGAGGGACCAGACTCTGAAAGATGCTATGGAGTTTATTCATGGAAATGAAAGCACCAGTGGGAAACAGCCAGGTCTTACTCAAACTTTTTGTGTGATCTCTATCAGACCACATCTTCCCTCTGTGTCTCAGATTTTCCTTAGTAAAATATCATTAGATATATATTGGTTAGACTGTACAGATGGGGTTATCTGATTTCACTTTAGTTTCAAAAAAAATCAGGCTTCTTTAAGATTAAAGTACCTGTCAGGAGCCAAAGAAGAGCAACAAATGCTGCAAGAGGGTCTCTTCACTTGCAATGCCATCAGAGCAGGATGCACAGGTTTTCAGCTTTGATTCCTTTTATTCGGTCACTACAGGGAGACTCCCGGCAGCTCTCACAGATTGTGCAGCTGTTTTGGGGATGTCAGGCGCCTCATGCTCTCTTAGAGGAGCCCTGCCTTGGCTTGCTGCTCCTAGGTTGGCTGTACAGTCCTTGCGCAATAGATTCCTCATCTTACTCAGACTTTTGCAAGAGGAAGTCATCTAGCACGTATATTTTATTTGCTATTGATTTGGAAAAGGAAATTTCTCTTTCATCACTATCTTCATCTGTAAAATGAGGATAATGTTTATCGCTTAGCAAAGCAGCTTTAGATCATCCTGTGACATATATGGTTTCAAGGTGTCATAAACCTCCCATAGATTCATTTTTGTGTACTCAATATTACAGTGATAGCAACTGAATGGACACATAAATTACATTACAAACTGTGGCTGCTTTTCCAGGTTTTTTTTCTTCTAAAAATTTTTATTATGCAATAATAATCTGTGAAAACATATCAGTAACATGCAGAAAATATTTATTGCATGAAGAACTAGTATATATTCCTTTTAATTTTGTTTTCTGTAGGATTGTATTCCTGCAAAAATCTTTTTTAACATTATTGTCCATTACACAAAAAACATTGTATTTCACCTTTTATGTGATTTTGTGCAAGAGTGACACAATTTTATATTTTTAAACTTTGTATTATTTTAAGCGGTAATGTGGATTAATATTCAGTAAAGTCTCTAGCACGTACACATACAAAATGGTTTAAATTTTTAAAAAACCTTCCCCAGAAAATTCCAGGAGGATTTACATAAAGTTTCTTCATCCAACATACACAAATAATTCCTCTAATTACATCAAATGTTCTAACCCTTTGCTCCCATTCTAATTGAAGGATTTAATTATGAAGGAAAATCGATTTCCTTCATACTTCATACTGCAGCCCATAAAGTTATTACTTTGAGCAAAGAGTTTTGCAAGACACAAAAAGGTTGCAAACTGCAGTACATCACAAATTTTAATGTAGAGGGAAAGGCAGACTATGGCACCATCTTTATTGAGAGAATTTTACAAAGGTGATTTTGCATTCATTATATCTGCTTCTCATAGAAAGAAGTGTGGGCTTCCTAGGTGGTATTTTTTCTATTGAAATTATTCTACATGCCACTAAAATAGAGTTTGTTTTGTTTGTTGGAGTTTTCTTTGGTTGGTTGGTTGTTTTGGTTTTATTTTGGGGGGGGGGTTGTTGTTTTTTTTTCTTCCAGAGAAGGTATACAAGCAGGTTTATGGCCAATAGCACAATTAAGCAATTTAAATTTATTAAGAAAAACTTTCAGCAGAACCTTGAAGGCATGCTTTCAAGTTCCTGGTGCACTTCAGCCACACTGGTTGAAAAAGGAGGAACAGCTCCAGTTACAGCGAGCAGAGTTGTAACTAATGAAAAGTGGAAAGAATACACTGGGTTATTTAACCATGTACTAATCATTCCTTTCAAAAGGCATTTAAAAAGGCAGAAAAAAGGTAAAATGTCGAGAAATTAAGTTACGTGACGGACTAGGCTGCAGTTTCTCAGAAGTTTAATCTGTACTGCTAGTCAAATAAAAAAACAGATGTTGGCCTCAGTATTTTCTTGCAGTGTTGTTTTTGATTGAAAACTTTGTGAATGTTTGTGATATTCTGAGAGCCTATTGGCAGATGAGCATCTCTTGCTATAGTCTCCATCATTATTTGCCTGTCTTGTCTATTAACGAGCACTATCATCCCATCGTAAGATGACAGCTGCAACACGTACTCAGGCGCAATAAACAGCTAAATGAGGCGCACAGCAATTTCACTTGTCACCAGAGCCCTCGGCACGACTGGCTGCACAGCTTGATGCATAAATTCATGAGGCTGTTGCATATGATGGAGTATGCCTGGCTGAAAGAGGTGATGGATAGCAGGGCAGCTAAAAATGGCCATCACCTTGACTCTGTCAGGACATTTTTTAAAAGTACCCCATCAGCTCTCTTGCATTCTTTTATGTACACTATCCCCAAGCTATAGGCTTTCGAAAGTACTGATATAAGACCTTTCCTTACTGACGGTTTTTGGATCTAAAGTCAAGTTTCTTCTCAGGTTCAGTGAATGCAATATATGCTACTAATGTGTAGGGTGAAATGGTCCCATAATAATTGTTCATTCAACACACTGTGGAGTCATAAGGTTAAACACTAACAACAGGAATTTTCCAGAGTATGTCTAAAATGCTGGTAAAATGCATACATGCACACAGAGACATATATGACAGCAAAATGTGTGAAGCCTCGTGCAAAATACATTCAATTACAAATATGCATACAAAACTATGCTTTGCAAAAAGCTATAGGAAGTGTTCTGGAGTACATGATGATAATTATACATTATGCAAAATGAATACAGGTTGAAATAACTTGCCATTACATACTGTTAGATCTGAATTAACAACGCATTTTCTAATAAGTCAATAAAACTGAAGAGAAAATTACAACAGAGAAAAATGGACATACTGCTCACAGGGTTTCAAAATAAAGCCCAAAACTCGAGTTGCCGTAAGCACAGAATTTAATGTCCCAGTGAAATTCCTTGTATCCCCTGTATCTATGTTACTGGAAGTCACCTAAGGAAGACAAATACAAAGGCAACAAAATCAATGAGGCAGTTTCCTGCAAAGCTTCACGCATTAATCTCTATCACACCGAGAAATATACACCACTACAAGGGAAGGAAGTCACTTGTTCTCTAATAAAAGAGAAAACCCTTGGTAATAAGCAATTAATAAAGTTGTCATGATTAGTTATGCAACTATGAATCAATGTTCATGATGAAAATGACCACTCTAGTGGTTTAACATATCTATGAAGGTATTGCAAACATCATTGCCATGTTGAAGCCTACAGAAACCCTGTGGTCATTTTCTTAATGTTGTTAATGGCAAATTTTAGCAGAAGGTGGTTTCCCAGTCCTGCACACACCTATCTGTACATCTGAGTCCAAAGCATCTCCTCCTGCTTCTACCCTCTTGTCTGCTCTGAAATTCTCTTTTGGGCTGGCCAGCTCTTCCTGGCTCCTGCCTACAGTAGGAGTTTGGACCTTTCCTGCCTGCTGATATCTGCCAGCAGTATCCTGGCACCCAGGAGCGGGTCCTTCAGGCCAGCTGCAGCCAGGTGCCAGGGTCTGCTTGCTGCTCAGGTGATGGGAAAAGCCCCTGAGTGGGAGCACTCGGTGGCACTTCTGGTCCTTCAAGCTCTTACACCCTGCAGCCACTCATGTGGTCCTTATAGCTGTGGTGTCCAAGCACGTACCAAACAGTAACCTCAAAGAGCAGAGACAGCCCTCGAAGACCCTGAGGAGCAACGGTAGCCTGATTGTGTCTTTAATTTTCTCTGCAATCCCAAAAGGGGGCTGGAGGCGTTGGCACCACGTTAAGGTGCCATTCTCCCACCCACTGGTTTCTCTTGGGATGGTCAGCAGGTGATGTGTCTGGAGTACAGAGCCTGAATTTCTGAGGTCATGAGTTTTTATTAAATTTAATGGTGCATCTTGGGGAGAAAAAAAAAAAAAGGTGCCTAAATAGTGATTTAAGTGACTGATTTTCGATATGGCATGCTGCCATCTGGTGGACACTGCTCTGAGCTGGCGTTTGACCAGAGCTGTGACGAGCTGGGGCCAGGAAACAAAGGTGTGCGTGGAGTTTTGGGGTCCTCTGCGGAAGAACCTGGACCTAGGGCCAGTTTTCACTCTGCAAGGAAACCATCTCTGAAAAACCGGAGAGCCCTCACTTCCTCACGACTGCAGTGTGAGACACTGATTCCAGAAAATGTTGGCTTATTTTCATGAAGCCCCTGGGAAAAACATGAAGAAAAGCCTGTCTTTCACACTGTCAGGAAGGAAAAAGGAAAAAAAAAAAAAAAAAGCAGCAAAAGAAGCACTACAGTAGATCCACAGTGAAACTGCAACAGGCTTCTAAGCACGTTCTCCTTGTGGGTTGTCATCTGGCTCACTTGGTGGATCAGAATGCTGCTCCTGAGAGGAAGCACTTAATGAGCACTCAAGCATTTAGATAAAGCTAAAATGAATCCCAAAGAATGAGGCATTTAGGGAAATTTTAAATTACACTAAACAGAGTACCCATATTTTTGCCTTTATCCAGCTTCCATCAGAAGCATCTACAGAAACGTGTTATTAAGTGACACTGGAATCCAGACCATTTCAAGTGCTAAAGGAACTGGGACAGTGTTTGGTAAGTCTGGTGAAAGGAGAAGGAAGAGGGAGGGAAAAAATTAACTGCATATTATCGCAGAGACTGGATGTTTATTCACAACTTCTATTTTCCTAGCTTATGCTTTCATGAAAATATAGCAGTGCAGTTTTTATCAATGCCACATTTACTGTCCTGAATATCAAAGCTCAAGGAAAATGATTCTTCTTTAAATGGATGCAATAGTACAACACATACAAGTACAAGAGCTGCTGTAATTCAAGAACTTCACAAATGCTATGAAAAGGTAACCAGAAAAAGAGACTTGTGTCTCATGGTGTGTGTGTATCAAGCTCTTTACAAAGCATTCGCACACTTTGTCCTAAACACAGTAATCAAGTTTCCCACTGAGAGACTTGAAGATCAAGACTAGGGGCCAAATTCTGCTCTTATAGTTACATGTTCACCTGTGTAACTGACAGCAGAATTTGCCCTTAGGACTTTAAACTTGATCTGCTATTCGATGGGCAGCTCGTGCACTGATCTGAGCACCAGAGTGATGTGCTCCTGTCAACCTGTGAATCAGAGGAATTGCTGCTCTCATACAGAGGAGGAAAAAACCTCCTTGTAAATTGCTCTTGAAATCGCCTCATGCTTCTTTCTAGCAAGGATGGGCAAATTTGAACACAAAATTCGACACAAACTTAAATAATGCTTAGATATCAGGGAGACAGATGCCATAGAAATACAAGCTGGTTGATGATTAATTGCATTTGCCTTTCATTTAGGACACGCTATGATAAAAGGAGTTAGTGAGGGGAAAAGAGAGAAATTTAAATGAAAAAATGCACGAAGCACACATAAATATGTACACGCTGCATATAAACAAAGCAAATTCAGACCAGCTTCAGCATACTTCTTCACTGGCTAATATAGAAAGTGTGCAGAAAAAAAGCTATTCTTTGTAAAACTGCCTTCATCCTCTGAAACAAACCAAAAAAAAAAGATCAATATAGACAGGGCAGAAAGTTTTATTGGCTGAGATTACCTTGCAAAAACTACAGAATTGTCTGTTGAATTCTACATAAGTTAGCAACTTTGTGCAATGGAATATATTTTTCCAAATCTACTGCTTTGCATAAAATTAGTTAACACTGAGCATGGACTGTCAAAATGTGTCTAGTAGAATGAGAATGTGGGACACTTGGGGAAGACAGCCGAGTTAATTTTAGTTGTGGATACACTACCCTCAGCAAACCCTGACCCTGTTCAAACAGCACTTGCAATCAAGATTTACTACACCGTGTTATCAAGCAGAGAGTCTGTTCTGTTCATGTAGATACGTAGACTTCTCTCATTATGCCAGGCACCCTTCCTTGGCTAAACTTCCCTTCCCTTCCCTTCCCTTCCCTTCCCTTCCCTTCCCTTCCCTTCCCGTGCCTAGCTGCCAGATTAGCCCACTGAGGCAGCAGTCACAGGAGAGGGAAGTGCTTCTGGCTGACGTTGCCCTCATGCTGCTGTGGAGAATGTGAGTTGGTTGCAGTCATGCCTAAAGTCTCTGTGGATATGGGGCTGAGATGGCTCAAGCCATCTGAACTTTCAAATAAACCTGGAAGGTATGAAACTGTCACATGAAAGATGGAGGTGCTCATTTAGTTTGTAAATCACATGTGATTGCTGCTATAATTTCTTCAATGGAGAGAGATGGCAAGAAGGCTTTCCTACATAAGTTGGCCAAAAGATATTTTTGCTTGTACTTCATGAAAGAATGTGTGATCTTTAAATCAGGGAGGTAAGCATTATTTTTTTCTGTGTATTGAAGTAATGTCAATGCCTTAGTTACAAACTGCTATTGTCCCTGTGATGCTGCACTGTGCAGAAACAGACAAGAAAATCTTCTTCCTCAAGGTAATGCCTGTCTCCATTTAGCAAACAAAATAAAAAAAAGACTAGGTGGTAAACAATATTTTTTTAGGTACATTTTTTTTTCAGTAGGAAAAAACTTATAAAACTCATTGCAATGATCAACTCTGTTCTTGCAAATGTAGAAGCAGACCATTCCTTTTGCTCGGACACACTATTGACATCATGGCTTGTATGAGCATGAATAGAGAAAAAATAAAAATATTTTAAAAAATACTTTTATTGTCTTAGTTTATTCTCTATCCATTTGCAAGTTATTCCATTTTCAAGGTCAACTGTTTGATAGAACACTTGGAAGGATATTCCCCGGACATATTTTTGAGGGGAAAAAAATAATCCAGTTTGTAAACAAATGAAATAAAATGTGACAGAAGATTATATCAGACATGCAACATTTGTGACAGATGAAGCTCACAAAGATTGCCCACAGACTTCAGAATGTCTCCTTAGTAATCCCCTTTTCCTCAGGAAAGACTGCTCCTGGGTTTCCCTGGCCACTTCAGAAGTTCATTCTAGTATCTTCATTGAATTTCTAAGACTAAACACAGTAAAATTAATGTATTTTAAACTGCCCAAGAGATTAAAATGAGTATCTCACAGAACTTAAACTCTCTTTCTCTTCCCTCTAGTTTTCCTCTCTGCAAACACCCTTATTCCTTTTCCAGTCTCAAAAAAACCCCCAACTAACCAACGACAGCAATAAAAAAGAACAATCCCACAATTATTCTGCAAATTACAGAATGGTAGTTGAGGCTCACCTCCTAATCACTTTTCCAATATTTCTCAGCTGCCTCAACAGGTTCTGTCAAAGTTCTGTCATCCAAGTGTTTGATCCTGAAAGCTAAAATTACCTCAGGAATCACCTTTTTCCACCCTCAGTCCTAGATCTCCTGAGCCTGTTTATATTTCCTGTCTACTTGCAACTGCTACAATAAGACCCAAAAAGCTGTGAACACTTTTTCCCACTGTGATAGACAGGAACAAAGCCTTCTTCAGAGAGCAGTGGATGGAAAGTAAATAGGTTCATGAGCTCTGGGAACACTAGCAGTGCTGCAGGCGGGGTAGCAGACAACGTAAAATAAATACAGTTAAAGTGTAGGAAAAATATATTTACTTTTGCTCCTTTAAGCTTTGAGCTATTCAAGAAGGCTGTGAAGGAGATCCTAGTTCAGAAGGGTGCAAAAAAAACTTACTTGCAGGCTACACTATTGCCTCACAGATGAAAAGGAGGCAAATTGGATTTCAGAAGATTCACAACCAATGAGTCATAATCATGAACAATATGATCCCCAAACCTTTAGGAATGAACAGATCATGTGATGGTAAGTATGCAGAGAAGCATAATTTCCACAAACATAACTAATTTCTTCTATCAGGTTTTCAGTACTTACTAGTAAATCCCAAACAACTAACAGAGTAGCTATAAATTGAAGAGACTTGAAAGAGGCGTTTTGCAGATTTCTGAGAATTATTATTATCTCAGCTTGCACCTCACCTGTACTAGTAGAGTAAAAGCCACAGTCTGTAATGCTACAAACAGGTCAGTACTGTATATATATACATATATCTATATCTATACACACACACTTTTTTTTGTTTGCTATGTGTGCGGGTTTGTTGTGAGGTTGGATTCCTTTTTTTTTTTTTAATGAATAGTGCCTAGAAGGCACAACAAGAGAACCAACTAGAGAACCAACTATTGCATTAAATCAATATTGTGTCTTGTAAAACACATAACAGCACTAGAAAATAACACATAATCTGAGAAAAATCATGGCCATGATGCATTTCTATCTCTGTGGAATGCTATAGAATGTAAAATATTTGCTTCTTTCTCCTTTCAATTTAAACCCTGCTTTCCTCTGAGATTATGCTTAAAAAGTATTTCAGCTTGAAGAATTAAGATAGAATGCTTATACCTTTCTAGAGGTGTGGACTCTTCAACAAAACAAAAGGAATTAAGAAAAATTATTTTGAGGCTTTTTGCCCATCCTCCATCAATAAAGTGCTCTTAGCTTTGTCTCCAGCCCTCTGTCCAAACTGCGCAGCAAAGAGATTGCATTGCCTCAGTAACTCAAGTGGTATATACAGACATTTACTCTAGTTACATTTTTCTTTTGTTCATCACTATCTCTTTTCTTTCTGAAATATTTGTCACTAATTCTAATACTTCTATTAACCAGAGTGATAGCAAGTTCCTGTAGTTATTTTCCCTTGTGGAAGAATACTGAAATTTTGTAAGGTTTCATTTGCATTCAGGATGAAAATTAAGGCCTTTTAAAGCTTTAGTAAGAGGGAAGATGAAAATGAGAAATGTCCCTAAGTACCTCAAGCTCCCATGTCTGTTGTAGGGGAAACTAGACCACCTCACCTCACATAATTTTTGCTTCTCTCTCTCTATCTCTCTCTCATGTGTACCTCAGCCACTGTTCTTTGCTATTTTGGAATGGCTCTCTTTCAAGGGAAACTACAAATTTCTGCATAAGTTAAATTTTATTGTCCCAAGAGGTAAAACTTGTGTCTCCTCCATTCCAGTAAATAACCCAAGACTACTTGGTTAGAGACTCCACTTTTTGTTTACTTTGGCAGAGCAGATCTGCAACAGGACAGAAAATTCAGGTCCGAGCACTCACGTGTCTCGTGAAAGATAAAATACAAACCTCCATTGTGAACCAAGAGGCAGAGGAATTGATTTGGCCTCTCTTACACCCCAGGTCAGAAGGACCACTGGATTGTGAGCTACTCTGAGACCATTCTGTTTTCTGACTGGACTTTCTAGCCTGCATCTCAGAAACCTTTAACAAAAAAAATCATGCCAAGCTGGTACACATCAGCAGCACATGTCACTCTTGACAGACTGGTTCTTCCTTTTGACAATGACTTTTTGGCAAAAATACTCCTAATATAGCACAGCTACATGCCCCGCATATAAAATTGGTTTAGCCAACCAGTATCTACTGAACCAAAGTCTGACTGACATAAACAAAAAGTTATATCCTCTTCTCTTTCACATAGATTTTATGCTGCACTCATCGCTATGCTGCTGCCAGCACCATGTCAGTGATGCATATATGAATCAGTACAAACCATTCACAAGTTCTATATTTAAAAGGCTCCGGATGTAGCAGTTCTTCCAGCCTCGTCAGATGTTCGGAGGCGGGTAGGCGTGAAGGGAGGAGAGGGGAAAGGAGTGTTCCGCTTCAAATTCCCACCAGTTTGTTTTGACATCTCCCTTGTACCGAAGTGGCTGGAGCTCACTCAGTGGCTTGCAGAGAGACGTGTGTTGCCAATCTGATATGATGACTCTGCACACACCGCCAAAAATTGTAGTGGATTTTTCATCTCGGATCACAAAGCAAGCTCATGTTTAATTTGGTAGCTACTATCATCCCACCTTTTTTGTGAGACATTGCTGCTTTACATGTGTATCCCTTTTTTATACAAGCAAATGACAGGCTTTTTTTTTTTCTTATACTTTGCTCAATTATATAAGATTGTCACAAGCATGTAGAAGATGGGGAGAAAGTGAGCTGTTCTGGTGAGACAGCTGACAAAGGAGCAACTCCAGCTCCCTGTACGCTCTGGACTCGGCAGAAAGCCCTTCTGTTTTTTCCTGATTCACACTATATGAAGAAAATAAAAAATGTGGCAATGGGGAAGGGGAGAAACTCACAAAGGTGGAGGTAAGGAAGCCAGGCAACAGACGACTAAAATCTTGGCATTACTGCCCTCCATATCAGGGAAATATGGTGAAGGTTTTGTTCAGATCTCCTCCCCCTCTGCCTCATTTTCAATTTCTACATCGTAGCACACTTCCTTGTCCTGAAGGCATCTGCCCTCCCAGAGCTGGTTCTGTTTTGCTTGTGCCATTATTATAGGCTTGGTGTCTCTGATACATGATTGAGGCCTGACTCATAAATAAGAGCTACTATAAATTTAAACCACTGTCTTGTTTAATCCCCTTTTGCCCACATAGCGAGGAAACTGACTGGAATTTATTGCCTTGCGTATTCTCCCTGATTTATTCAGTCAGGAGCCTGCTTGCATTTTCCTCTACTTGACATTACTTTATATCTCGTAACATAATATATTTTCATTATATTTTAACACACCATGTGGTAAATGCAACCACACTGCAAAATTTTGGGATTTTTCTGCTTGTGCTGTTATTTCTCATGTACAATAATATCCACTACATGATGAAGACCTGTCTCATAAACAATAGCTTAGGTCACTGCCTTATTTATTTCTCTGAGCACTCTGGCCAAGGAACTAACATCCTGGTAATATATTTGACATTTGTATCAGGATAGTACGATCTATGCCCCTGCACAGGAACGCAGGGCTCATCTGTTGACCCAAGCTATTAGCGAATGTAGGAATCTGCATTAGAACACCAAGAAAGTTCTGCTGACTCAATTCGGCCGGCACAGCCTGTTAATTCTGAGTATGAGAAGCATGTGTCAACTTCTACACAGGTAGAGAGAAAGAGTGAGAGACCTTCTGAGGAAATCTATGAGGACAGGTAGCTTGGAGAAAAGAGAAGGTGTGCAGGGTCACCAGTTTAGCAGGATAGGAACACAGTGAACACATATAATCTGAGAAGTCTACCTCTATATGTTGTTTGGTGTGCTTCCAAAATCACAATTAGAGCTGTTCATTTTTTAAAAACTATTTTTTTAAAAGAAGAAAATGCCACAGCAAATTGATTTCCAGTGAAAGCAATTTTTTGAATGTTTTTTACTTCCCACTGAACAAATCAATTTCTGCGCAAAAACCAAAAAGCTAAGGTGACATAGGATAGGACAAGAAAAGTTGAGACCCACAATAATTATCAGGCTTTTAAAATTGCTTTGTCAAAAGTTTAAAACAAAAGTTACTTTCACCATTTCTGTTTTAAGGAAGAGTTTCACAGAAAGACATCACTAACAACTGCAGACTCACAGTGTGGGAGAGAGGAGTGTTTTTCAAAAAAGGCACCTTTGCAGCATGGACTAATGTTAATCTACATTAAGTCCAGGGATTAGAGCACAAGGTGGGCACATCAGTGGGTGTAGCAGCTGACAGTGCACAGCACTGGGGAATATTTTAGGAGAGAAGGTTCCAGAAGCTCAATAGCCTGACAAAGAAAGAAAAGCTTGAGCTCACAACAACCAAGACATCAGTAGCAAGGTCATTCTGAAACTTTGTGATGCACTCGCACCATTACCAAGGTTAGTCCTGTATTCCTCCTGAGCTCCCTATGGGCTTTCACCACAGGGCAGACGAAGCAAATACATCTTAAGGTTAATACCAGAAATCAAGCTACATGACAACATTTGGTAACTTCAAATCTTATTTCAAGTCTTATAAGGTGTAGGTGGCTGCCATAGCACCGGCTATTGTTTCTGCAGGTATTCGGAAAGAAAAAGAGTTTCAATGATTCTGGAAAAGAGAGCAAAGTGTGGTCTGACTTTAGAAGAATGTCAGTATTCATGCATAAAAGATATAAGGTTATGTGGTTTTTTGTTTCTTTTTAACCACTTTGTTATCAACCTTTTCCATCTAAACTTTTTGCTCGTAACTGTTGAATTAGGCCTGGCTTGGAAGGAGTTAATTTGCATCAGAGGAACCCTTATGGTGCTGTGTTCTGGATTTGCAACTAAATCAGTGTCGATGACATGCTCCAAAGGGATACTTTATACCATATAATGTCGTGCTCAGCTACAAAAAGTGAGTGAAGGGACAGTCTGGGGAGATAACTGTACAGTGGTTGGCTGGACATCAACGTATTTGTGGGAGGTAGCAAGTGATTGCCTTTGCATAATTTTTCAATTTTTTTTCTTCTTTCTTTGCTCATTTAACTCTGTCCAGTCATGAGTTTTTTTGCTTTTGCTCATCCAATTTTCTTCCCTGTTCTGCTGGGAGGCCTGAGGCATCTCACAGCAAATGGCTCTTTGGTGCTGCTGCATCACAGCTGCCTATCTGTTCTACCCCTCTTCTTTCCAATCTGGTTTTGAGGGTTCCCTAAACACTTCAGGTCCAACTGGGGGTCAAAGAAACACTAGCAACTTTGTCAGTTTCTTGGTGATATTTTTAATCTTTATACTTCAGTTATGTTACTTTCAAATGAAAGGACACGAGAACTGTTGTAATTTTTGGTAATTTTATTCCTTTTGCTCTGTCATGACAATGGACTCAAAGACCTGCAGGAAACAGCATGAAAGACATGAAAGAGTTACTGAACCATTCGTTCAAGACGTGCTGTCAGCTCTTTCTCTTTTTCTCTGGCCTGCTATCAATAAAAGGATGGAAATTGAAAAGACTCCTAACTTACCAGTCCACATGAAAATCTTCCTATACAAGAACTGTAAAATCTAAGATTAAATACTCCCGGACCATCTTTTTCAGTAAAGGAAAGTGTTTAGGCAGTAGCAGTTCAGACCACCCTGCATCCCTCCATAAGTGAGGTCCATGGTACCACAGAGAAACAAGAATGTTCTACCTCCACTCTTTTGTGAGAGAGAAATTCAGAGACTGAGAACTGGGAGCAAATATTTTTGGGATTTCATACCCGTAGATTTCTGAAAAAATATTTTGACTATGGTATGTAATTTTGTTCCTATTATCCACCTACTTAAAATTACAACTTTCCTCAAACACTGTCTTTAGCCATTCTAGAACAAGAGTTAAAAGTTAATATCTACAGGGTATGAAGGTGTCGTGATGGCCAATAGCAAAAGAATGGATACTTATTTTGGCCAAAAGATCACTTACCTCCACTTCATATCCAGAGGATGGAATTCAGAAACAATGTCTTTTGCCGAACAGATTTTGCTTTATTAAGTTGAAAGTTATTTGTGACTGTTTGCACTTTCTTTTGGTTTCGTTTTTTTTTTCTTTCTCTACAGTGATTATCCCTTTATCTCAAAAAATGCTTCACTATCATTTCCAGCGCAGCGATAGCTCCTGGAGAGTCCAGTGATCATCAATCACCATCTCCCCTGCTGCTCAAATCAACACGCACACACTACTCTTGTCCCAGTCAGTGTCTGGTCTTGTAGTACTGGGTATGATTTAGGCCTGGCTATGTCTTTACCAATAACTTATGTTTATATGAATAGGAATAAAACTAATCTGAGTGGTGAACCCTACATTTAAATGTGGTTATTACTGAATACCAAGTCAACAATCAAACTTTTTTTTTTTTTCCAAAATACAAATAAAACAGAGGGAAAGACAAAGAGAAGATTAAAACCAAAGAAAAAAATCAAAGAAAACAAACAAACAAATAAAAGAGAGAGAAGAGAAAATGAAAAAAATCTACTTTTTCTGCTTTGAGAATAGCTTTCAAAAGCGTGGGCAATGTTTGAGTGACAGACACTTTTGTTAACACAAGGTACCTACATGCACTGACCTTTCAAAGCAAATGCAAAGGTGTTTGTAATCTTTACAGTCTGAGACCTTCCTAAGGATATGATTTGCAAAGTTGATATTTACACACTTTAAAAACAATAAAAAGTGTTAGTGATTTTTAAAATAGAGATTCCACCAAAGAGTCAATACTGTTTCTAAAGCATACAATTTGTGCATATTTATATTAGCTGTGATAGAATTAGCTTATCTGATATATGGATAGAATGTCCAAAAATCACAGCAGTGTTTCTTGTGATATTTCCAGCCTTATCTATTAAATGGGTAATTTTCTCCATCTTATTTATCTTATTACCTGTTGTCTATCAGTAAAACAGAAAGAAAACAAATAAACAATATATGTAGTTTTACTAAGTAAAGTTAACAATGGGTTAGATCCTGCTGCCTTTGCTAATAATATCAGGTAAAACCTCTTCCATGGATTTTGCAAATATTTGTGGATGTAATTAACTTAAGCATACAATAAGTCACTCCAAAGTCAGTGCTTAATCAGTCTGAGAGACTTACAAAGGAAATTAGCATTTATGAAATACATTATAAATAGCCTCATTTGCACATAGGGATCCCTAGTAAAATATTTGGTTTTTACATTTTGCATGCCCTAAGAAATGGAGAACTATTTTGGCTGTCTGTTTTTTTCATTAAGTATATTTCTTTTCAAGAAAAAGAAAAAAATTCTAAGCTGTCTGTTAGCTTAGCATTTCACTTATCATATATTTTGTTAAACAGGAGCAAACCAGGCTGAAGGTATTTCCAAATATATTTCTTAAAAAGTTTAACCCCACTTTTTAAAAGTATTAATTACTCTAAATAAACTTTTTTCTCTCCAATTCAATTTTATTAATATATTATTTAGGCCACACAATTTCATTACAAAAGAATTGTGAGCCAAAGGATGAGATGTATATGCTCTTTGTAAACATATAAAAAATTAAATGACAGTGTATTAGTCAGCATGCCATTCAGTTTAAAATTTCAATTATTTCTAATATTTAACTAAATAAAAATCTGAAATGCCTGAAAACTGACAGCTTTATAAATTTGCTTGTAATTGTGCAAATTCAGCATTGACAGAAAGATTCTCAAGATATATCAGTCTTGAAAGCATGCCTCCACTACATATCCCATAAAGATAAGAAAGGCACTCTTTGTTTCTCTAGGAAGATTTTGAAATTTTCAACCATATTTTCATTGTCACTATCCAGCAAAATAATTATTTAGCCGGGAGACCAAACTGGATGAACCAGTGGTGCCTTTTACCTTTAAATGTATCAGTCCTTTTACGGAATCACAATATAATCTCAAGCAGATGATTAAACACATTCTAGGCATAAGCTTTTTATTTTTTCCCTGCTGGCTGAGTTGAGGAGGAACATTTGAACTACAGTCATAGTTTCATGCTACTTTAACTCTATTCTGAACCAATCTAACTTATGCTGACCCATAGGGCACAAAAGAAACATTTTTAAGAAGTGCTAAACATTTTTTCAAAGACCAACTTCTGACTTCATGTTTAGATTATATTTTTTGAAGAGATTTCTAAAAAAGAAATTGATATTCCCTCTCCTTTCTTTCAAAATATATTTTTGATGAATCACAAATCAAAAATCATCTACCTTTTCATACCTCTACTTCCCTCCAGTTTTAAATAAATATTCCTAATATATTAACACTAGAAACCACAATGTGACCACTTACACTTTTTATATATGATTATTTTAGGAGAGGTTAGAGATTACATTCACTGCAGAACAGCCTTACTCCTTTTATAGCTGCATGCCTCAGAGTTTTCTTCACTGTTATGGATTGCTGAGACTATTTCCTAGTGTTACTCTTTTCTGTCTTAGCATGGAGACCAGTGTCTATTGATAATGTTTTATCAGACCTAAATATCTAACAAAAAGTTAGTTTGGGAATCCATGGTAAAAAAAATGGTATACTTGGCAATGAGATAATTTTAAGAGAAAGAGGGAGTCATTTAATTGCAGCACAGCCAACAGCAATGTAGAAGTCTATTTCCACCAGTGTTAATAGAGCAAATTACTGTTTTTGAAATCTGAGGTAGACAGATATAAACTGACTTTTTAAGAATAAAAATATTCTCCTACACTTTATCCTAAGAATTTATTATTCCAAGTACCACTTTAACTATTTGGTTATCCCCAGAAGATGAGACAGTCTTGGGTCGTGGATTTGAAAGGAAGAGTTTGAAATACCCTGTGCTCTGAAGTTGATCACATTTGTAAGCAAATTTAAAGGCTATTTTATTTCAGAGCAGCTTATTAAAGAGCACTGCTCACTCTGCCTGTGCAAGTAATTGATGGTGTATCAATTTTAAGACAGTGCTGGGATGATTCTTCATGAACTGTGCTGATTCTTTGTTAACATACTTACTAAACCACAGAGCAATACACATCCTAGGGAGGTTTTGAGAAAGAAAGCAACAAATACTTATGATGAATGAAACAAAATTAAAACTATGTTGCAAGTTATTACAGAACATAGGATATTACAATAGTAATTCCAAAAAAGAAGAAGTTTGGGACAATTTCCAGTTTGGTACATTTGATGTGATAGTATTCACATAATTACAGTAACAATTTTCCTTTCCAAAGCATCCAATTACCTTGAACCTGGACCACAAGCACGATAGGGACATCTCTTCTGATGCATTGCCCTTGACCTTGTGTGTTTCTTCTTAGATTCAGAATCTGAATCCTTACAATGATTATAATATGAAATCCAAGTTTTCAGTCATCTGTGTATGTCCATACAGAGGACAAGGTTTGGTTTTGGGTTTTGGGGTTTTTTTTCAGAAATTTCTTGCTTGTGTAAAAAGGCTGACTTGAGACTATACTGGCCAAGGAAGGTAGAAAATTCATTTTTATGTGCCTTTCTTGTAATTCTTGCCATCAAGATAAATCACTATACTATCCTAGTGCACGGTTTGAAAAAAAATTGCTAAATTTGAAATGTACAAAACTCATGAAGCAAAAGAAGCAGAACTAATACATCATTTATTTAGATTCAGTTATGATCTTCATGTGAGAGGGAGACATAATAACAGAATAGACTTGCCAAAAGATATGGATGCACCTGTAACACCTACATCCAAGAAGTGAGTACTTCAACAAAGAGGGAAATACATCAATTTTGTTGATAAATTAAGAAAGAAAACCACATCAAACACCAGACATTCACCTTGCATTTTCTCTACAGATTTTATTTGCAGTATAGATATGGGTAAATTATTACTACTGAGTGTTGGCCAAGCAATTTGTGAGCCTATAAACTTTGATTGATGGATGTTGGTAAAAACAGACCAAAAGATCTCATACCTGAAGATGATGTACTGAGTGACTCATGATAGTTTACGATGATGTTTAAAACCTTAATAGTACTGCTTGTTTCCGTGCAAGAGCTGATTTTATTACTTGGACCAAAGGCCACTGACATTTTGGTTCCATAAAGCCTAAATATATCCATCAGAACAGTTTTATATTCAGAATATGAAAAGCAACAGTTAGGGCTGTGCACAAACACTGCCGAACTGAAGCAAAATAACTTTTTTCTCATGAGAACACCATGGGATCATGGCAACACAGACAAACGGGAAGAAGTTATCGAAGTCTGCTGAGCCTACAGTAGCAGAATTACATCATGTAGTCTGTACATATATTTTACTCGCACTCAAAAGCATGGTGTGCCATGATTTACTGTGAACCATATTTCATCTGAATTCTGATTGAAGACTCAGGGTTTAGGAAACTGATGTTTATAAAGAGGAACTCCTCAAGAACAGCAGCCTGTACTATGGCCAAGCAGAATTAAATTATTTTAAACAACATATTTTGATTTGATCCTCTTTGTTGAAGGTGCCAGTAGCTGGAATCAAGTTCAGGCAGGAAGAGTCTGATAGATGTCCCAAGCAGTCTACAAAATTCTCTTTATTGATGGTCTTCTGTTTTCAAGTACCTAAGATTATATTGAAATTACTCCTTGTAGCTGGACATACCACTAAGGACCCATGAAGGTCAGTTATGATAGTTGAGGGGGTAAGTCCAAACTGCCAAAATTTCAAATGGTGAATGCCATCCTCTTTAACATTTAGTTTTCATGTCAAAGATTTTTCTCATTGCACATGTATTTTGACACAAACTTTGTCTATTGTAGGGATACAAACAAAGCACTTTTGAAAGTTATGAAAAGCATTTACTTATTGCAAACAGTAACTGATGCCTCCCCAAAACTGAGGGACTTAAAAGTCTTATTCAAGGCAGGAGATTTAAAATGTTTGGATAATTTTCCCACATACTTTCTTTTTTTATTTTTTAACTTGCGCTTTTAAAAAGTCATCATGTATGAAAATGAGAGAACAAAAGCTATCTCTCTAAAATAAGTAAACTAGTGAATTAAATATCTTCCTTCAGTGATACAGCAAAGTGACGGACACTGGACTGCACATTATACAGTGCTAACATTTTAAGTAGCTTCATATTGAGGAGAAGTTAGTAACCAAATCTTAAAATCTGCTTCTGTGTGGGTAGAGAGATGAATAGAGGAAACAGCTTTACCAAAGAGTAAATGCCTTGTCTATCATTTCTCACAGCAACTCAAAATATTTCTAAAAAAATATTTCCAAAAAAATAAAGCTAACAGGTTTTTTTTAGTCTTTGGAGTCACATGTTTATAGATTTGCTGTGGTTCAGTTGTTTATTGTCCATGCCCCTCATTAGTAGAAAGGCTCACTTTTAAAGTTACCACAGACTTTTTGTGAATAGAAAGAACCTCAACCTTAGAAGTGCAAAATGCACTCAAAATGAGTGATTCACCATAGCCATGGATAGCAGGAAGTGTTTTAAATCTCTTTTAAGAAGAAAAAAAAATATTGTAGAATTTCTTCAGGTCTCAAGATGAGGTATATTTCTTCCCACATGTAGTCTCCCCAGATTAAGAAATCTCTAATGTTTCCTTCACTGACAGGAGCATCACAGGCAAAACATTGTATGTATATGCATCCATATTTCCAAAAAGAAAGATATCTCTACATTTCCTTTAAGATTCTGTTAGAAGTTGTACAGAGCTCAATTTCGAGACCTGTAGCAGTCCATGATACTAAAATTGTATGCCATGCTTTGAAAATGTACTCCTTCAGTTTCTGCAAATCTGTTTACATGCAGATACAATTCTTTCCCAAGAAATAAAATCATGTTGCTTTCTTTCACTGAAATATCACCAGCATACCAAGGTGCCACAGCAGTCATGAATAGTAATGTTGACAGATATGTGGACAGATTATATATAAACATGTACATCCGTAACTGTGTGAACAGTGAAGGCTGTGATTTAGTTTTCAATTCCACTAGCAAGTGTCCCATCATTCCCATGAGAACCACTGATCACTCAGAGCTACGTTTTGGGGTGATTGGTCCATTTTTGCAACATCCTGCTATTTTAGAAGTGCCAACAGCATCCCACTTTGTATAACATGCCTGCAGTTCCTGCTGCATTCTGCTTGTAATGCTGGCCAAAGCTTGCCTTGTTTTGATATCACTTGTGCTCAGTGGGCAGTCTAATCAGCCTGGTTGATGGCTCCCCTGATTCACATTGCTCCCACTGTGCTCAAGGTTGCAGTATATTAGTCTCAACACAAATATGAACTTAAATGTATACACAAAGTATTTATTTAGATAGCACATGCAGAATTCACATACTCCCAACAATAACTTTATGACTGTTATGTGAAATATTAAACACTGAAAGGGACAGCAATGATATACCGAGAGACTCGTTGATGTACTTATTCTTTATTGTTACAATACATTAGAATTATTTATATAAAATAAAGGTGGAAATATTTTATAAACTATGTTGATGAGCACATTTATTACACTGAGTTCCTAAAATGAAATATGTTCCCTCCTTTTTAAAATCTCAGTTTAAGTAGACACAGTTCTACCTATTTAGTCCACGAAACATCAATTACAAAATTACTTCCAAGTTCCTGATCCTTTGAAATTCTTGCTTTCTGGAGTTATTTGGTGTCCATTTGCTTTCCATAAATAAGAATGAAAAGTGGGGAGGCTAGGTGGGGCTGTGATTTCCGAGATACAGCATCATGATGCAAAGAGACAATCAGCAGGGCATGTCACTGCAAAATTTTCTATATTGCAACATCAGGCAATACTGATACTTCAAAAATCTATAATAGGAACCTTTCACAAATCAGAATTGTCTGCAATATGAGCCAAAGATTTTTTTGATAGATTGAAATTTCCTTATAAACAGCCTAGCCAACATTAAGAAATGCAATATAATTCAATATTACCACGTGTTTTACCCTATCCCTTTTACAGTGGTCTTGTACTATCTGATTCACTGAGCATAAAAAAAGAATTTTTACTTCCTTCTAATTAACCTGCTCCACCTCATGGCTGCTGTCAATGTCACACTGTATTTTTTTCTAGGTATCTCTCAGCCCAAATACATTACTATGGCAGCTGACATGCATGGGGCGTGTTCTCAGAACAGTTTCTACCATGTGCGCCTCTGAAGAACAGGGCTGCGATCTCTCTGATCAAATCCCTTTTCTGGAGTATCATCAGGACATTTTCTAGGGACTGAATGAATTCAGTTCTTCCTGGCCCCAGAGCATAAAACAAAACCACAGCAATGTATCTAGAAACAGGACCTATACTTTTGGTGAAAATGCTTTTGCTACTGCAAATGAAAAGGAAATAGAGAAGGAAGTACAGACAGGTGTTAAAAAAGAACCTCTGAAATATTACTCTGAAGGAAAGTTTGTTGATGTTTTTCAAATGGAATATCTGTAAAAGCTGTTCTGCTGCACTTATATCCACAATAGATATTAACTGCATACATAAAATATATATTAAAATGGTGTTAAATTAGCAGGAGTTGGGAAGTGTGCAATTTAAAATGACATGCTGCATTTTATATGCACAACAACAAATGCCTTAGTTGTATACCAACTCATTTTCTTTTACATAAATTCTTATATTTGCTCTCCTCCACATTCATTCTCTTGCTTCTCTTCCTTTTCCCCCTTAACCAAATAATCCCTCCCCAGAGGAGTTCAGTAGGAATTGAGAGCTCCAACTTGCATTGAATTAAAAGTAGGAGTCTATTTTATACATTAAACAGTATATAAAAAAATGAAACTACACTCAAAACATAGACGTTGTCTGTATGCAATAAGGATTCTCTCATTACCGTGATGAAATAATCTGTATCTGATCTAGATAAATTCCAATATCCCTATGATAAATTCCTTCTCCCCTAGAAAAGAATACAAAAGACTTGATCTTTCAATTGGCATTTATCTTCTCTGATGTAGAGGGATAAGTCAAGTGCAATAGTCACCAGTGACTTATTATTTCTCTCCTCACAGGTGAAGATGAATGTCATAAGGGAGATAAGCCATCGTGCGCATATATTATATATACAACACTCTATATGAATAAGGAGATATTAAACACACTATGAATATTTTCTTTTCCCTTTCTATATTTTTTTCTCATCCTAGGCTACGGTTAAATAAAATTAGAAGATGCTGTAAGTTCCTCTTGAAATGAAAAGCTTCAAAGGATTCAATATTTCCTTCAGCACTACAGCCTGTCATCAGTGAAAAAGACATAGCCTTTGTTTCTGTTTGACTGAGAATTGTTTGACAGAGGCACTAGACTGGGACCGCAGGCAATGGGCAGAAACTGATATACAGCAGGTTCCACCCGAATAAGAGGAAGAACTTCTTTACTGTGCAGGTGACCGAGCACTGGAACAGATTGTCCAGAAAGGGTGTGGAGTCTCCCTCACTGGGGATTCTAAAGAACCTTCTGGGCAAAATGCTGTGCCATGTGCTCTAGGATGATCCTGCCTGAGCAGGGAGCTTGGACCAGATGACCCACCGTGGTCCCTTCCAGCCTGGCCCATTCTATGATTCTGTGAAATTTATCTACTTGCTCTGTTGAAGATTTCTCTTCTGTTCTTCGATATTTAACTTCCTGTGACTCAGTGCTCCAGCTTGTAAACATGATATTAATAGCTCTTTCCTCTTTCAGTGCCCTACATGCACGGGGAAGAAAATAAGGTCAAACAGCATTTTATTAGATGTGTACTTGTCTTGGAAACATATCTGTTATTTGACTAACATTTTAAAACATATATAGAGCTAAAAAATTGTTACACCTAAAAAAATCTATAATAGTTCAGAAAAAAGCCCAATTCATCACATTTATTTGTCTATAAAAGTAGCTAATTGCAGAAGCCTAGAAAATAGCATCAGAACAAAGGAGTCTTGGTATTTTTTAACAAGGAAAGCTTTCTGGCCATAAAGAACAGTGATGGATATTCCTGAGGATGCCAAACTCATATTCATCCTGCAACCCTCTCAGGTCCTGCTGTAAGCTCCTGCCCCCAGCAGTCACAGGGGCAGATGGCAGGGTTTGGCTGTCGACACCAATGCGGTCAGGCTGTGCCACTTCACTCAGGCTACTGGAAAAGGGCTGTAAGGAAGCCTCCAGAGAGGTGAGAAAGGCAACACTGAAAACAGCGTAGGTTGTTGAGACAAAATCCCGCAGGGGAAAAAAAATAATAAAAAGATGTGGGGAGGCTGTATCGGTCTATAAAGGTCACCCATAGCCTAGGTCTAAAGGCAGCAGTCTGTAACTTGCTTTCTGGTGTTATATTGCAATTCATCATTTGCCCAGGTTAACCATGGAGTACAACTCCTTTCTAGTAGCTCAAACAAAACAAATTTCAGGAGCAAAATTAAGCATCCTTTCTCTTTCGATGAGCTACACATGTCCTAAACCAAAAGGTAACATACTCAATCTTCTCACCAGCTTGATAGATTGGCATGTATAATACAGACTAGTAAAAAGTATTGTCGCACATGGGCTGTGATGTGCACATGTATTGTATAGGTATTGTAACATATAAATATGTGCTCGCCATAATGATTTTAAAGCAAAAAAAATTCGATACCTGAGACATATTGGTGAAAACCACATAATATTTCATATAATCAACAAATAATCCCTTCAGCCTGCAAAATTTAAAAAAAATAATCAACATACAGATATATTCCAAAATACACATGTACACTGTCAAAGAAGATTGAATGAAGATATTTATTTAAACTACTCACCTGAACTTTGGGTCATTAATTTTTTGAAACTGCTATGGATTAATAAATAAAATCTATCAAATATAAGTTATAATGATTTATCCAATGTTTACAGTGATGGAGAAGGAGAATGTGGCATGTCCTGTGCTTTCTGCAGTTACAGGGAGTACTTAGAAAGAATATCGCGGACTAACATCGTGTAATGTGAAGCTCCCTGGAGACAGCCAGTAAATCAAAGCTGTGCATGGAAGACAACATTCTTCCTTGCTGCATTCATATTTTTCAGAACATAGCTTCATTATACCTGGTAAACGTGAAATCATTTTCAGAATGTCGTTAGTGTGAAGGACAGATACACAGGCTCTGTAATATGTAAAGGTACAGATTAAGTGAAAATCTGGCACCAACAATTTATTTGGAGTCAAGGTATTGTCTTATGACAACATATTAGAAATAAACAGCTGGCTTAAAGAAGGCCCTAAATGACATTCATATCTTTTACAGATAAATAATTTTTAAGATAGTCCATGCACTTCATCAGAATGAATGAAGGGACTGTTGGCCAGCACTTTCCTATGCCACTTTGATAACATTAGGGTTGCATATCTAATGTGTAAAATACTGAGTGGGTACCCATAAGGATGACTATTTTGATTTAAGTCTTTCAAAACTAGAAAGTCACCCAAGTTCCAGCAATTCATAGACTTTTTATGTTTCAAATCCACTTTCGTCATTATCTTGTGACACAAAATACAAATTTGCACCTAATAATTGCTGCATCAGAACTAACACCTTGTGGATGAACTATAACATCTCTTTCCAAAGGACGCACAAACTTAATTTAAAACAGTAAGACACTGTCAACCACATCCTTTGGCAATACATACAACTAGGTAATGACCTTTAGTGCTACAAAAATCTAGTGTTTATTTCGTATCAGAAGGTAACTGGCCTAAGCTTCCAGCCACTGAAGTCTTGTTATCTCTCTGCTAGAATAGAGACCTCTCTGATTAGAAATCTCCTCCAACTCTAGATTCTGACCAAGAAAAATCATGTCACCATTCAATCTTCTCTCAAAAAAGAAAATATGTTGTGCTTATTGCAATAGTAGTTTAGTATGTTTTTCCTCCCTTGGTATTATTCTTGATAGGCAAAGGTAGAGAATGAACCAGCTCCATGCTGCCTTGTTTGGAACTTTTTTTCCCCATTTTATTTAATGCTACTTTTAGACTAAATTAAAACAACTCCCATCACGTCTTTGCATAGAAATTGTATACAGCACGGTGTAAATGGATTCTTCTTCATAGCATGTTGCTATGAAATAGTTTACTATCCAACTAAGTATAAGTATGAAGTTCCTTTGGTCTAGCCTAATCTCAAATAAAAAAGAAAATCTTATTTTAAAAATATTTTGAAACTATGATGCTATTAGTTTTTTAGCTTTGAAATAAACAACAATATAAATAAAATGAATCCATTTGTTGAAAATAAAATGTTTTTTCCAGTTTGGCTGAATATTTAAGGATTTTGAGATTTTTTTATTTGTAGGAATTAGTCTTTTTCTACATAAGTTTTACTTGATATTCTGAAATGTCAGCTACTTGCACCTGGAAGCTTTCCTTTTTTTTTTTTCCCTAGCCAGTTGTAATGATGTCTGTTCTGTGTGACTTGCATTTTTACTTTGCTGAAGGGTGGAGCTTTTGCACATTTATTCAGTCACTGTTTTCCATTTTCCAATGAAAAAGGCTGCTAGAGGTCCAAGTCTCAGTATTTGAGACACAGGAAAAGAACAGGATAACATTGCCTGATGACAGTAGAGCCAGTTTTGCCCAAAATATGCTCTTTCCATTGGAGCAGTTGCTGGATGGCAGTAAACAGCCTCTGAAGCCAAGTTGCATTACCGATAGCTGTTCCAAAATGGGGACGTTTTGCGATGCAGTGCCTGAGGCATGTCAAAGTGCCATGGTAAGTAATATACAGACTACAATAACCTACACCAAGGAAAGCAAAGTGGCAGATTAAACTCTAGTGTTTCATAATGTCTTTTAGGAGGAAAAAGAATCCTGAATTTTGTTCAATTTGACAACCTTCCTGTAAGAAAACATTTATATTTCCAGATTTTGTTCTCCTATTTCTTTCTCTGAGTACTGACATGAATGGCAGCTTCCTCTCTTCCACAACTCATCCACCAAGATTATCTAAAAGCAAAACAAATTCAGGAAAACACTCTTTACCTATCTCTCATCCCCATGTAATTTTCACTTTTTTTTTACATCAGGCCAAAAGACATTTGGTCTTCTGGTACAAGAGTGAGTTGGCTAAAATAAAAACTGGTAAAAATCTGTATAACAAAGATCCAAAATCGTATGCAGGCTTTCTATTTGCAGCTGATTATCTCAGTTATTAGGGTACAAGAGAACTGTTAGAATGAGCCATGAGACTCCAGTGACTACTGAAGTCGAAGGAAATAGTCCTTTTACCTCATTAGGTTTTAGATTAGGCATTAAGTCAATAAGATGGCATTGCCCAGATTTCTGCATAAGAGTAATATTGTAGCTCCTTCGACTGCAGCAATAGGAGAAACCAATGGGAAAGATTTTTTGTATTATGACAACAGTACAGCTCATCATTTGTCATAGAACTACGTAATTGCCTGCAACTGAAAGCACTTCACCATATGTTTCAATGACACGTTCATTAAGCTCACTACTTCTGTGCATTCTTAAGTGTTAGGGATAAATAGGATAATAATGTAGGATTCACAAGTTAATATTGAAAGTATAGGTATGCATGAAATATTGTATTTAAGCACACGGTTTTATTTTTGGTGAGGAGAAACGTCCTTTCCTTATTAATGCATTGTGCAGTCATTACTCCATTGATAAATTCCATTTAAAAAATAAAAATTTTTGCAACTTAGTTTTCCAAATTGAAAAATTCATGCTTTTCCTTACACCTGCTGAAATATTATTTTGTAGGAAAACGATGGTCTCTGGGGTCCCCCTTTACCTTTTGCAATAGTCAGCCCTGAATAGCCATAGGTGTTCAAATCAAATGTTGCAAGGAAAGAGAGCGCCATCTACTCCATGCTGAAAATCTTCCATGGCAAATTGCAAAAAACATGAAGTAAAATAGGTAGGTTATAAATCCCTTGAAAACAAGGTTTATAATTGAAATGCTGAAAGACATTCAATGATATCAGCAACAGTTGGCACCATAGTAATAAAATACTTAAACGAAAAGAAAAAAAAAGTCTGTATGCTTCAAAAAGGCTTGTGGATTTCAGGGGAAAGCTATGTGCAGACTCAATGTAAAGATGAATGTCAATAATTCATTATGATGCTTAGATGTCATGTACAGAAAATCTCAGAAACTCAACTTGCAGATATACAGTGAAAGAGTCAGAAAGAAGAAACACAGTGCTGCACCTTGCACTGGTATTTCCCTCTCCTTTCCTCACAATAAAATCATGCATCTGAGTCTTCCCCATGCCTAAGATTCAGTGGCCAGAACAGTCTGCTCAATTATTGTGCAAACAGCAGCCTTCGGTCTGCACCAAAACAAACACAATGCCCAGCTACAAATAAATAGTTAATGGAACTCTGTCTCCCACTGTCTGACACTCAGGTAAGCTTCCCATCCACCTGCGACAAAACGTCTTTTCCCTAGTGGACAAAAAAGGGATTGATGGGCACTGCCAGAACAGGTGGCCATGTGCAGCCTTTGCCCTAGAGGGGACCTGCAAGCTAAGAGCCAGTAAGTACTCAAACCAGAAAATAGTTTTCATATTTAAAGGACATTCACATACACATGTACATTAACACCCATCTTGCATCCTCCAGCCTAGATTAAAAATTAAAGCAATGACCTTAAATTTCTCCTGTTATTAAACATTTTCTTTTTATTCAATGGGCAACAAAAGCTAAAGATACTTCATTTTTCCTCTCTTGCTTGTTAAATTTCTATTCCCTCTTCTCTTTCCTTCCACCTGTTTTTTCCCCTCCTTCTGTTTTTGTTGGCAGCAGTGTATTTGACTTGACCGCTCAAATATCCACTAAGGTCTATTTGCAATCCCCAAGCAATAGCAATTTATAGATGAAACTGGCCACTTACATATTCCTGTCTCCAAATAACGAACCAGGTTTCCCTCAAATAGCTCCACTTGGTAATCCTTTCATGTCTATTCTGCTCCTGAGCCATTTCTGTAGAGCATTGTCTACTGGGAAAGCGATGCAAAGTGAAAAGGAGCAATTGTGTGCATCTGTGTGTGTTCTTTCTCCATGCCTATAAAACCCAACCCAAACTGTCAAGGTGACAATCCAAAACGATAATCAAAACCACTTTTTACATTCCATCTTGTAATTGCCGCAGGCAAGTTTGAAAGGAGATGCTAACAAATCCCAAAGAATACCAGGTATTAAATATTTGATACAGCTAGAAATGTATACAATAGACATCAAACTTCTGTTGTATATCTGTAATTTCTATACCATAGGTAAACAACCATATTTCAATAACAAATTCTTAGGTGGGTATTTGGAAATCTACATTAAAATCTGTTTACATTCTAGAAACAGCTCTGTTGTTTCTACATGCAGCTACAACAACAACAAAAAGAGATTTTGCTTGGGAATATTATCTCCCACAGTCATACTATGAAAAAATATTTTCAAGGGTGCCTTTCTAGCTGTTTGCATCTTTACAACTATTTGCTTTAAAGCAATCTTACATTCATACTACAGCCTGATTTAAAAATTGTAAGACTGCTGATTTACAAAATAGTTTACACTCATGCCTACAGTCTGCATTTTAAATTTTTTCAGTACTTAGGTATTAAAATTCAGTTCATTTTTACAGTGTCCTTCATAGGGAGCATTGAGAAGCCTGCATAGAAAGAGAGGGTACTATAAGTAAAAGGGAAAGGAAAACTAAGAGAGATGTGTAAACTGAGGTTACTCTGCTTGAGAGAGTAAGATAAATACAGTGTGCTAATTTTAGCTTGGGTAGAGTTAATTTCCTTCACAGGGGAAGGTATGGAGCTGTGTTTTGGATTTGTGCTGAACGCAGGGTTGGTAATATAGAGATGTTTTTGTTATTGCTGAGCAGGGCTTAGACAGAGCCAAGGCCTTTTCTGGCCACACTGGGGAGGGCGCTGGAGGTGCTTCGGAGGCTGGGAGGAGACACATCCAGGACAGGTGACCCAAATTGACCAAAGGGACATTCCAGACCATGTGACATCATGCTCAGTACATAAAGTGGGGGAAGGGGGGGACATTTGGAGTGATGGTGTTTGTCTTCCCAAGCCACCATTACCTGTGATGGGGCCCTGCTTTCCTGAGGATATCTGAACACCTGTCTGCCCACTGGTAGCAGTGAATTAATGCTTTATTTTGCTTTGCTTGTGTGCTCTGCTTTTGCTTTCCCTATTAAACTGTCTTTGTCTCAACCCACAAGTTTTCCACCTTTTACCTTTTCAATTCTCTGCCTGATCCTGCTGCTAGGGGAGTGAGGGAGCGGCTGAGTGGGGCTTGGTGGCTGGGTGGGGTTAAACCCTGATGAACAAGGAGCCCATAGGAAGAGTAAGCTTGCCCTCAGTCTGTACAGTCAAAGAGAGGAAAAAAGGAATGGTGTTTGATAAAATGTGGTCACAAAGGAGGCTGGTGGTAAACAAATGTAATAGAATGGTGCCTTTACAGAAAGAAGGTGAGTGAATGTGTGATCCACTTAATGTGTGTCAGCTGAGCCACGTTAACTGCGTGTGTGTGTTTAGCTCAGAATATGTGAAAGACAACTTGACCTAGGTCATATAGTTAGTTGTATGTTGTGTCAAAGTAGTTCAATTTTGTTTGGGACAAACAGCAGATATATGAGCAGTTACTAGGAAAGTAATTTCCACATAACTTTAGACTACTGCAGTGTGGAAATCTTCGTCTCAGCTATTTCTTCTAGACACTCTTCATAATCAATGGAGAGAAATAGGCTTTTGGGGAACATGATTCATCTGATATATGTTAGATGTCTTCTGCAAAACGCAACCTAAGAGTGACAAATTTTTTTCTGTGAGTACAGAGAAAGTAAAGATGACTAGTTCAGATGCAGTCATTTACCCTGGCTCAGACAAGTCCTCCTAATGAGCAACAGATGTAAGGTACCTTGTTACACTGCAGTAACTTAATCATGAGCCTAAAATGCTGGAATTAACAGCCAGTGGTGGGGTCCTGCTAGGACAGAAAATGCTCTCCAAAGACAGAATTAGCTCTGCATAATTTTATGCTGTGCTTTTGAAGGAAACTACAGAGGGGAAACAAAAGAGAGGCACAGAGAGGTGACTGGCCCAAGGTCGCCTGAAAGGTCATAGCCCTGATTCAGTGACTTACCACTGAAGTGCACTGCTGCTAAATGAAAGTAGCAAAATAGCACAAGGCAGGAGGAATTTTTCCTTCTCTTCCCTTCCATGCTCTAAGGGTAGATTAGTGCAGTCTTTATTGAGTGCTTGGTAGGTAGCTGTAAACACTGAACAGTTGCTCCCCTAGTGTACAGTGCAAGGTTCACAAAGATGTTCCTTGTATGCACCACTGACCGCACAATATCACAGCAGAATAGCTGTATTAGGGACTTTAAATCCACAAAGCTTCAAAGTAAAGACCCTTCAAGATAGCAACTTTACTCACATGTAGCACACTTGGCAGAAAAAGCATAACTATTTGACTTAAGTGCCAAATGTAATGGACTGGTAGCAACTGAAAAGTCTAGGCAACTCAAAGTTATTTTAAAAAATACAGTGTTGGGATTCATACGCAATCAAGAAGGGGTCACTTCAAAACTGTAACTGGCACATCCGTGTTCTGATTTTCTTGAATGTCACTGGGATTTGGATTAAGATTTCCTCGTTTGCAGATGCCCTCTTTCTTCTGGATGACTATGGCCTTTTAAGATCTTTTTTTGGCACCCTGATTTTCTAGTGTTGAACATAGCCTGTGGAGCAGATTTGTGATATGTTCTTGCTAGTACAGCACTTGTGAGGGAAAGCAACTGTGTTCTGAAGTAACTGGAGGTTTCAAGGATTCTTCACACTTTGAATCTTATAGAGTGCAATGTAGTAGACAAGCCTGAAGGGATTCTCAGTTATGGATCACCGCAACAAAGTCTGCATTTAAGAAGAAAATGCACCAGCTGAGATGATAAAACAAAATGTTTCTAGTCACTGCTATCTGAAGGACAGAAGAGTCTGATACGAACTGAGATTCTGAATTGGCATGCCATCCTTAGCTCGGGGAGAAAGTAGACTTTGTCCGTTTCTAAAAATGCTGCCTTCCACATTTCAGGATCACAGCTGTCTTCCACTCAAGAGGCCCACCCAAGACTGAATGAACAAAGCAGTAATTCTGCAAGCATACACGGGAAGGCACCAGCACTGTCTGAGCTGACTTCACGGCATTGCTGGTAGGCTTCACAGAAGCACCGAAGGGAGGGGCAGCAGAAGCACATGGCACAACAAGGCCAGGCTTTGAGACACGGCCCGACGGGTCAGGGAGCAGAACAGATCAGGGAAAGAAAACTCATGTTTGCTGGGTTGCCCCGTCACAAACTGAACTGCCACCTAAACCGGTAGGTACAGCTTTTCTGATGACCCACTGGATAGAGGGATCCTCCAAGAACTGACCAGATTTGGCCACACAAGAGGCCATACTTACATTTTTATATCAGTGTCACAAAGGTGGTTGGATAGAACGGCAACACTGGAGACTGGGTTTTTCTTTTAAAGGAAAGGCTTTACAGGTAAGAGTTCCTGTGAAAATCAAACACTCTTAGTAAATATAAACACTATGAAAATATATGTATTTCCTGGCATTTCCATGACATTGGAAGTTACTTTATTATTCTATGACTGATACTTAATAATTAATATCTTCTTCATTTAGTTTTGATAACGTTGAGGTGGCCAGAGGCTGTAGAGTGGAGTTACTCATAGCAACAAGTAGGAGGAAAGAATGTCCTCCAAAAAGGTGCCTGAGAGTAGTTCCTGAATCCCAGTTTCATGCCACCTGAAGAGAAAAATCCAGAACTGTCTCTTTTCTTTTCTTTTCTTTTCTTTTCTTTTCTTTTCTTTTCTTTTCTTTTCTTTTCTTTTTCTGCAGTGCCAGCCCGTTTATTTAGAACCAAATGAAAAAGGAAATTAGGTATGTGAATAGAAGGCTTCCTGGAGATTTTTAAAATGTATTTTCAAAATTTGTATCAATGCTGTACATTATGCTTTGTTGTCAGCCGCTGATATGAATTGTATCTGCAGTCCAAGAAGGTGGACTGTACAGGTAGAAAAGTAGCATTTTAATTAACAAAAGAAAAAAAGTGTCCTGAAAAGTATTATAATCTGTTCTGGTCAATAAGAAGCCACAGGAGGAAATTAACTCTGGTTACACGTACCCTTTCTCTACAGGTCCTTAGGCTCAAGAAATGAATCATATTTCATAAAGCTGAACTGGTTAGTGGAAGAAAGGAATATAGAGAAACACTCCCATTATATTATCATTTTTAAAAATTTAACCTACAGTATGACCCAGACATCTCAGTGATTATCCGAGAATGCCATGCAAAAGTTATCAGAGAGGTAGGTACATGTGTACACATATAGGAGTTTTTTGTTTTGATTGCTCTACTGGGATTCTCTCCTGTGACAAAAATAAGGACGTGCACACACACAAACAGAACTTAGGGGTCAAACTAATATGAAATATTTCCCTGCAGTAATAGAGCTTGACTAAGACCTTCATTCTTTCAAGTGTGTTAGATTTCAGGAGCAGAAAAGATCTTTAGTTTGTGTTGTCTCTCTCCTACATAGCAGAAGCTTTCATGGAGTAGTTTCTGTCTTGACCCTTGATTTTGCCTTTCAGAGTAAACAATAAGATTGCCTTCTTGGGGAAGAAAAAAAAGAATGGAATATAGATGCTAGAGGTAATTATGTTTGATGCACCACATCTTCCTCCATACTCAACATTAACTCTTTTATATGTTCTGACACATCAACAGAGAAGGTACAGGGAAAACTTGATGTGGCTATTTTAGTCTGAACCTTAAAACGTACTTAAGAAAGGACTATTCTGTTTCTTTCTACTATACCTGGCTTTGTATTTTTTTTCCAACATTCTTCCCTACTGCTTTGATGAAGTTCTTTGAAATCAAACTGCATCGTCCCAGTCTCTCAGATTATTGCATTGTGACTTCTTTGATTTAGAGGAGCTCTCCTTTCTTTTCAAAAGGGTCCTTTTCACACGTGAACAAGTGTGACATGATGAACATGAACTCAACCCTCCTCCAAATTTCTGACCAGTCCTTGTTACTGAGCTGACTTGATTTTTGGTACTGAGCTGATGGCTTCAGTTTCCAGCAAGAAAAAGATACCACATCTAGGTAGTTGGTGATCTGAGGTCTTGATCTGTTTGTTACTGGTGGACAAGACACCTCATCAGTACTGACTTGTACTGATAATATAGTTGTTTTGACAAGTGTGTATTCTTACATATTCTGTAAATATTTATCTGATTTTGCTAATAAAAGTTGTTTGGCATGAGTTTCACTGGTGCCAGAATCTCTTCCTGGCACCTTATCTGTCTGGCCTTGCTTGCTCTTGGCTTGGCAAGTGCCAGGTGGTTGTCAGTTCAAGACATTGCCATGTACCCCCATTGGCTGAAAATGTGGCTGATTTCCCCATTTCTGTTGTATTATATTTCAAAATAGCGTACATACGGCTCATTTAGAGGTAATGTGACTTTTTAAAAAACAAATATGACCTCTAGAGGGGAAAACAATTTCAGAAAAAAGACGTAATTCAAAGTCTGACTTTGTCATGCATCTGAATTCTGTCCATACCCCACTTAATTAATTTTATTTTATTCAGGGAATGCTTACGGCCAAGGCAGTTACAGAAACAGTACAAGTCCAGAAACAAAAATTGCTTGTCACTAATCTGATGTTCTGACGTTTTCATGTAACTCACACTGAGGCTGCTGTAAGTTTTAAAGCCATCAGAAGTACAGTCCAGGTTCTTGAGGGAAGAAAGGATAGATAACCACCAGAGGTGAGAGCTGTGTGCAGTAAGTCATGTAGTCATAATGCTGGTTTACTGTAGCATTCACTGTCGCAAATCCTCAGTCTACCAGCAGAACACAGCCGTATAATCCCATGAAGTATGAGCAAGACAGTATCATGTAAACTCACTCAGCCAATAATTTTGTCTGGGATATAAAACACACAGTGACTTATGTTGGAGTTACATGGTGCTGACAAGAGGTGATAGTGATGCTTAGCAATAATAATATTGCTAATTACATTGCTATAATAAAGATATAATAAATAAAGCTATTAGTTCCTCTGTAGCATAACACATCCTTATGGCTTTGTAAACACAGATAATATAGCTGGCAAGCATCAGTTCTAAAGCATGACAGCATGGTAGGAAGCCAGTTTGCAGCCAAATGAAAAAAAAAAAGGTCCAAAAAGTCCTTTTGATCTGTTACCATATGGCTTCTCTACTTTGCATAGCATTTTCTATGAAAGTCTCAGTGACTATGCCTATATGATGCAAGAAAATAAGATTTTGCCAGGCTTTGCTCTTGTTGGGGACTTCAGCGTATCAGATGTCTGTAGGAAATACAATACAGCAGAGATGAAATAGTGCAGGAGGTTCCTGGAGTACGTGGAAGATAATATCCTGACAGAGCTGGTGAGGGAGCCAGCTGGTGAAGCTGCCCTGCTGGACCTGTTGTTTGTGAACAGAGAAAGACTTGTGGGTGATGTCACGGTTGGGGGCTGTCTTGGGCACAGCAATCACAAAATTGTAGGGTTTTCCATTCTCAGAGAAGTAAAAAGTGGGGATCAAACAATAAGGAGAATTCCAGTAAATAAAGGAGAACTAAGGAGAATCTCCATGTCTTGTATGTGGGGGGGAAACAGAGGCAAAGGATGAATAAAAGGCTGAAGTCCTTAATGCTTTTTTTGGCCTCAGCCTTTAGTAGTCAGACCAGTTGTTCTCCAAGTACCCTGCCCCTGAGCTGGAAGACAGGGATGGGGAGCAGAATGAGGCCCTCATAATCTAAGGGGAAATGGTCAATGCCCTGCTACACCACTTAGACATGCACATATCTATGGGACCACACAAGGGTACTGAGGCAGATCGTGGAAGAGCTTGCCAAGCTACTTCCGATCATTCACCAGAAGTATCGGCTAACCATTGAGGTCCCAGCTGACTGGAGCGATCATTAACAAATATGATACCTGTCCACAAGAATGGCTGGAAGAAGGATCTGGGGAACTACGGGCCTGTCAGCCTGACCTTGGTGCTGGGGAAGGTCTTGGAGCAGATCCTTTTGAATGCCACCATGCAGCATGTGCAGGACAACCAGGGGATCAGAACCAGCCCGCAGAGGTTTGTGAAAGGCAGGTCCTGCCTGACCAACCTGATCTCCTTCTATGACAAGGCGACCCAGTTAGTAGATGAGGGAAAGGCTGTGGATGTAGTCTACGTGGACTTTATTAAAGTATTTGATGCTGTCTTCCACAATATTTTCCTGGAGAAACTGGCTGTTCATGGCTTGGACATGTGCATTTTTCACTGAGCAAAAAACTGGTTGGATGGCCAGGCCCAGAAAGTGGTGGTGAATGGGGTTAAATCCAGCTGGTGGCTGGTCACAAGTGGCATCCCCTGGGGCTCAGTGTAGGGGCCAGTCCTGTTTAATATCTTTAACAATGATTTGGATGAGGAGATCGAGTTCTCCCTCAGTCCATTTCCGGGTGACACCAGTTTCGGCGGAAGTGATGATCAGCTGGAGGGCAGGAAGGCTCTGCAGAGGGATCTGGACAGCTGGACCAATGGTCTGACACCAATTGTATGGCGCTCAACTAGTCAAAATGCCAGGTCAGCTTGTCAAAATTGGGTCACAACAAACCCATGCAGTACTAAAGGCTGGGAGAAGAGTGACTGGAAATTAGCCGGTTGAAAAAGGATCTGGGGGTGTTGGTCTACAGCAGCTGAACATGAGCCAATGTGTGTCCAGGTGGCCAAGAAGGCCAATGGCATCCTGGCTTGTATCTGAAATAGCGTGACCAGCAGAACCAGGGCAGTGATCGACCCCCTGTATGACTCGGTACTCAGCACTAGTGAGACCACACCCTGAATCTTGTGTTCAGTTTTGGGCCCCTCACTACAAGATAGATGTTGAGGTGTTGGAGCTTGCCCAGAAAAGGGCAGTGAAGCTGATGAAGGGTCTGGAGCACAAGTCTTGTGGGGAGCAGCCGAGGGAGCTGAGGTTGTTTAATTTGGACAAAAGGAGGCTCAGGGGACACCTAGTTGCTCTCTAAAGCTTTCCTGAAAGGAGGTTGTAGTGAGATGGAGGTTGATTTATTTTCCCAAATAACAAGATCAGAGGAAATGTACTCAAGTTGCTTGAGGAGACATTTAGATTGCACATGAGGAAAAGTTTCTTCACAGAAAGGGTTGTCAAACATTGGAACAGGCTGCCCAGGGAACTGGTAGACTCACCATTCCTGGAGGTATTTAAAAGATGTGCAGTTATGGCACTTGGGGACATGGTTTAGTGATGGACTCGGCAGTGCTGGGTTAACAATTGGACTCGGTGATATTAAGGGTCTTTTTTTGACTTAGACAAGTCTATGATTCTATTATATTATTCTGTAATTTTATGATTTAGAAAAATAATCAGTTTTAGGCTTCAGCAATACTTCTGGTGATATTTTAGGAGGGAAAAAATAAAAACCCCCAAACCCATCCAAATGTAAGGCATATCAATCAACATGTCAGAGGTATTTTAAGAATATTGATTTGATTTTGGGAGTCTTTAAAATATTTCTTATAATTTTTTAAACATGTTGAAGAAAGTTTACAAAAGCCCCTTGCATGTATATTTAATGACCCATATTTGTAATCAAACATGCAGTCATTTATTGTGAAGATTCTGAAATTGCTGACTGTTTCTGGCTAGTTTTCTAAGGTAGAAAATAGAACCATTTTTCTCTCTCCTCCCTGTCAAAAAGCAATACTCTTCTGCTGTTTGTACATATAACCTAAATTTTAACCAGCGTGCTTTGACCTAGGTAGCTGGTTAGCAAACAGACTTATGGCTGTGCTCCTGCTCAGTATATCCATGCACACTCAGTGAAATTGCTTCAGGCCACATTTCAGAGTTACACTCGTCGTTGGCTGCATCCCTGGCACTGTCTGGAAATAAGCAACACTTCTGTAGGGATAACCCAGTTTCTATTTTACAATCCCAAGTATGCTGGTCACCTTACAGAGGAGGAACTACTGACCTGTTTCCTCGCCATTGCAAGTGCCGTCTTCTCTGGTATTCGCTTGGTCAAATATTCCACACTTTTTAAGCACGTGTAAAGGATTACAGAAACCCCTATGTGCATCTCCAGAGAGCAGCCAGAAAGGGTTAAACAAAATCAACCCTGACAATACTAGAAACAGTTCTCTCAGTGTGTGTTGGTTCACTGCTCCACAGGGCATAGCAGATGTTGTGTCTGGTAGTAAGAAGGGCCCAGGAGGTGTGAGCTGTCAATCACTTTTTTTCCTAACTACAGGCTGTGCTATGGATATGAAGCACGACTAAAACAATCTGTCTCAGCTGGGGTGTGTGAGGTATCAATAACCCTTGGCAGAGGTGTCAAGAGCCTTGCTGGAATCAAACTACCCTGCTGACCAGCTGCTTAGCAAGTTAACAAGGCAGCATTCAGTGCTCGCTGCCCTCCCAGCCCAACAATTAACACAACTGGAGCAGGGCTCTGCTGAAATGCGGGAGGAACCTCGCCGCATCGCCCTTGCGCTGGCGACAAAGAGATGCACAGCTCTTTATTCAGAAGCATCCCTAACAACATGCGAGGAGTGAGAGAAACTAGGGCAGAGAACATGTTTTATTCTCAAATCAAATATGCAGATAAATATTAGCAATATAAGACAAATCTGAACAGACTCAGGAAAAAAAGATTTGTAAAGTATTTTCACTCATGAGGCCAGTGGCTGTAGAGCAGACAGAGAAAAAGAGCTCCAGTAAGGAATAAATTGTGCTGAGAAGCTAGAGTAAGGTAAATTTAAACAACAGCAGGAACAAATAATGTAATGAAAGAGTTCTGGGGCGCTGGTAATCCAAACAAAAGCTGTGTAGTGGCTTGTTACAATCATCCACATGGCTGGTTTAGAGTATTATAGAACAACCAGGTTGTAAAATGAACAGGCAACAGTCGGAAAGTCTTAAACATTTTGCACTCATGGGTCATGCACTACTCAGCCTCGTACCGGTATAAATTTGGAAGTAATGCCATTAAAATCAATGGCTTCACAGTGGTTTAACAGGGAAGGATTGGGCCCGTTTGTAGAGAACAATCCAATTTTTCATTTTACCAACTGCTAACTCCTGCTTCTGGAGTTAATGTTTTTCCTGAGCCCCCAACACATTTTTTTTGTTTTGTTTTGTTTTGAAGACTGAATTACTTTCAAGTCTTTTTGTATTCTACGTTGCTTTATTTTGTGGTTTTGTTCTCAAGGGCATCAACCAGTGATTATATACTGTTCCATTCTGAAAAAAACCCCAAACATGCTGTACGGCAAAACATGAATATTAGCTTTAAACAATTTAATGTTGTTTGTCTTTGCTTTGAAATTCAATAATGCCATCAGCCCACAAGACCTTTTAGAGCAGAGTATTTCACACAGTGAAAGCTGCTTTCTGCTACAAAAGCAGAGCAGCTGTGGCTCCTGCAGATACTCTTAAAGACAGATATAATAAAACACTGGGAGGGAGTAGGTCGACACAGGAGCATGAAATGGACGAGATGAAGCCCTTTGTCACAATCAAATAGGCTGTAAAGTTACTATAGTAACATACAGTATTAAGCTCCAGGTGGATTGACTTAATGTTGACTAAACAAAAAGAGGTTAACGAAAACCAAACCAATAATTATTACTCTCTCTCTACCAAATGTTTGCCAGGATGCCATTATTTTGATTTAGCTAAGCTGCACAAAACATGGTGAGGGTTACTTTCTGTTCTGATGAGCAGTTCCTCTATGAGAAAACCTGTAAAACAAAAACAAATTCAAAATTGTAAGAAGGAAGGGGATGGGTTTTCTGTGCCTGTGACAGACACCAAAGCAGAATCCAGGCAAAAGACCGTGACAGAATTAAACTGAGTCAAACTGTGTCAAACGCTTTTTTAAAATTTTCTCTCTCCAGGATCACCACTTCCCCAATGTGAGAAATGTGGAGAAGAAGGGGATGTTCAAACTCATTGTTTGAACGTACTTGAGCTAAAGGAATGATGAATGGAAAAGATACACACATTTCAAGACTTTGCTTTTATCTTCCCTGTAAAAACTAGCCTTTGCATCTAAAAATCTACCGGGAGATATTCTGCTAATTACGAATTGTATCTTCAACAGGAAGCAGGAATTCATCTGGCTATCAGTGTTTATTTCTAGTTACATTCTTTACTGTAGAAAGAAGATGCCTGACAACTTACGAATGCCTCTGGCTGCTTGTCCACCCTTCTCTTTTAGCGGTGTGTCAAGGAAAGCACTTTGACCTCTAGATAAATCCTACAGTGTTAGAAAACTTCTCTTAGCTCCAATGGCCATTTCTTTCACTCCATTTCAGTCTGGGAATTAAAAAACCTGAAGATTTAAGTGAAATTCCTAGTTTTATTCTGAAACTTCTGACGCTGTCAGAATTCACACCTTCTATCAGAACTGTAATTTCATGTGTCTCTGGTATAGTTAGTGAACTCCAAGCTGCTGCCCTATAAATCTTTAAAGGTTGCTATTCAGAGAGGGAAAGAGATCATATTGGTTCAAACTGAGTAAAATAGAGTGGGTCTTTCTTTGATAAAAAGTAGTAAGTACAAATCAGAAACCCACTTGGATAGTCACTGCAAAACTGTCAAAAACCTCTCATCTGTGCCATAAACTTAGTCTCAATAAGACTTGAATTAATTCCACACTGTCAAGCAGAAGAGAAAACATGCTAATTGCATTCAGGACATGAAGTGTAGCCTTGGCCAGTTAGAATAAAAAAAAAAAATTTAAAAGATAAATTAAAAAAGAAGACAAAAGAGGTTTTAACTATCAAAATTATGAGATAGTTTTAAACTCTACATGGTTCAAGAACACCTTTGGAAAAGAGAGTATATGAAAGATAGAAGCAGGAAATATCTGAAGCTCCAAATATTTGAGAGATTCCTGTGATTATTACAGCCTCTTGGCTGGATACAGCAGCCAGGAAAGCAGTATCTACTGAAAGATGAGGGTAAGATTAAGCAGCTAGCCAGAGCTTTCTGGCAAAAATAACACAAGGGTTACTATTTTCAAGAATTTCTTTTCTGTAACCTGGTAGAAATGTAACATGGCTGCATCGTAAGAAATGCAGCGAGGTGTGATCAGAGTAACAATAATCAAGCTGAGAGGCAGTCCTAAGGGCTTCAGTGGTAACAAATATCATCACTTGAAGAGGTACCAAGCACTCTTGTTAAAATCAGTTCAGGAATGTTTTCCTTTTGGATTAGATTTGTAAAAGTACCTGGCAAAAGGCAGAGCCATCCGAAGGGCAGCACTAGAATATGACCAGCTTTCTCGAGGGCAGACAAATTCTGTGTACTCATGAAAACAATGGTAATAATAATGACCGTAAATACAAAGACTCAAGCCTTCCAGTTCCCCTGGAGTAGTACTGGCTCTCATTAATGGTTATGGCATGCCACAAACAATTCTGTAGCTGGATGAAAAAATATTTGAAGATCTCCTTGTGATTATTTGAGATCTCTCTGCTAAGCCAGACTGCTAGAATGTTCTAAAGACCCAGTGTTAGACAAAGAGAGTATCAGAGGAATTTCAGTGGTCCAGAAAGCATCTTCACTTGCTTGAATCTGTTTGTACATATTCTTGAAACTGCATATCACATTCTGACATGTCATCTGTCTCCCAAACCTAAGTAGGACCCCAGAGGGCTGCCACCAACATGGTTATCTGTATCTTCATCTTCAACTCAACAGAGTTCAGTTGGGCTATTGTGGCAGAGCATCCGGTGAACTGTAGCCTGCAGTGCAGAAAGCTGGTGTAGGCACTGCAGATCCCATAAAGATCTAGCTTGTGAGTCAGGAAGAAAAACAAAAAGGCAATGAAGGCCCACCTCAAATATTTATGTCCTGGTGCATGAGGACAGCCTTGCCCAGAAAGGGTGGGCTCTTCACAAGGGATGAGCACACATCCTGCACGCTTCAGGAACTGGTTGCCGTAACACAAGCAGAAGTAGAATCCATATAGGAAATGCATAAGATAGAAACCCCATATGTACATATGAACTGTAGAAGAGACTTTATTTATTAATTCATATAAAACCCAAGCATACTCTTCCTTCTTATATATTCTTACAATGAGGACATGCGCCAAGCTTTGAATATATGTGGGAAATGAGATGTGTATACAGTTAAGGTATCTGCCAGAGTTTCTTTGTACTTTTTTAGAATACTGTCTCATGGCCACCTGAGTATGTAGCAGTGCTTGCATAGGGGATGCTACATATTCCTGAGTAAGTACCCCAGTTATTCTGCTGTTTCAGATCTTTGCTCTTCATGGTTGATGTTAACATGTTAATTCTAAGTGCTGGATATCCTTCCTCCTCCTTTGCTTGAGAAGTCCCAGACAAAGCTTATCACTCTGCTCTGTCAGTTCTTGGTTTGGGTTCTCTGCAGGGAGCTATAGGAATGGAGACCAGGTGCAGCTCATCTCTAAGGAGTGGGTAAACAGCAAAGCTCCTGTCTTCACAGATGGGGTCCCCTTGCTCTGCCCTTGGTGACCCACATGGAACAGGAGTTAAGAGCCATACGCTTCTTTCCTTAACAGCCTCTTTTACCTTTCTGTGTTGCTTAGATTAGCTGACAGGATGGAAACCCTTCCCTGACCCCTTCCAGCCAGAGGAGATCACTTTTGTGTTTCTCTGAGTGGAGCAGCTGGAAGCCCACTGCCTCCTGTGGGGTCTGCACTCTGAAACACCAGCCCCACCGCCTGCCCCTGGGGTGATGCCCTCTACACAGTGTTGCCCCCCTCCCTGTTTTAGAAACTTCTTAAAGGGATGGTGTTTGTATTCTCTGCTCATCTTTCCCAGCACTGAAGTGGCCTGTGCATGTAGCTGTTTATAAATCAGTGAAGCTCAGATGAATACTTAACTTGAAGGTAATTTGAGCCTAAAGGTACTGAATTTTCACAAGCGCTAAAATGCTTGTTTCTTGCTCTTTAACTCAAAGGAGTCACATAGATATGTTGGCCTTGCTTGAGAGTCATTGTAGATTAAAAGACAATTTGAATTATAATACTGATCCAAATACTACTGCTTCTGTGACTTTGGGCATGCCACTTAACCCCTCTGAGCCTTATTTTCCCTATTATCTGAGACTAATGGTATTTTACCTGTCTCAGACCACAAGGGAGCTATGAGGCTTAATTAATGTTTGCAAACTGGGTTGTTGCATAGCATAATTAAATAGCATTTCCAAAGTTTAAAGAAGTAGAAGGTATTAAGACCCATCAGCAGTAAAGATGAGACAAGGAGTGAGAATGTCCTGATTCCCAGGACAGCGCTTAATTCTCTCCACCATATGGCTTTGGAAGGAAAAAACAGCACCAAATTGTCTTCAAGAACACTTTCCAAAGTTCAAAAATGTGAATTTTAAAGCAAAGGTGGCTATTCACAACTTTAGAGAACATCCAAACAGCAATATTGTTTTGATTGTTGTATAATCATTTCCTTCCTGTTTAGTTGCATGAAATTGTCCCACATTTTTAGATGTTACTGAGCTTCCAGCCAAGAGACTTTCATTAAAAGCAATCCTTCACAGCTAACTCTACTCAGTTATAACGTTTTTAATGAGCCACACTTATTTTCCCCTTTAAAATTTGATGGTTCTGTTCCAGGTTAGTTTACAGTATTCGAGTTGCAGTTGTCTTGGAAAACATAGAAATGATAGAAATATTTTGCAGGGTCAGACCTACCAGATATCTCTTGCCCTATCACTTTGGGTCACGGTTCCTCTATAATCCTCTATTTTAGCTATAAAATGGAAACAGATCACAAAATTATTGCAGGGATTACTGTAGGACTGTACCTTATTATCGATTAATGTGAAATTTAGTACTAAGTTAAAGAACAGTTGGATGAAGAGTTCCATTTTGCTCATATAACTGTGTCTCTTCATATCCTGAATGAGAAAAAGGAAAGGAAAAGGATATTTTAGCCATGTGTTTGTTGTATCCTTTTTTCTAGTTTAAGGCAGTAGGATTTCCAGTTAACGCTTTTTGTTTTCCGTGTGTTTTTCACAGCAGAAAGGAAAACTCATTATAAACATTAATTTTGTTTCATTTTCTTCTATTTTTTCTGTCTATTATAACAAAACCAGTTTTTGAGGAAAATGTTACAGGGAGATTTTTATGCTATGGATGGTATAGAAATGTGTGATATCAGCTGTGTCATTAAGCTTACTTCAACAGATGTGTGATGCAACTCAAGTTTATTTATTTGGATTTAAAACTAATATTTGAATTTCAAGCATGGTTGAAGGGCTCTAACTGTTGGGATAATAGGCTTTTGATTTCCTTTTAGATAAAAAAATATATTTCATCATTCCAACATTCAATCCTTAGTTTTAGCCCTCTTTCAGACTCTCAGAAGAAAGCGATAAAAGCTGTAAATAAAAGAGTTAAAAATTTGATTTCTTTTCTTGAAATCAGAGCTTTAACTTTTTTGATATATATAAAATAGACTAAGAAGTTACTAAAAATGAAATATTTATTACTATCTCACAATTCTGTGGGGATAAAAATCCTTAAAAATAATGCAGTTCAAATCCTAAGGGATCTAATTTATTTGAAGTAAAGTCTCTTAGAAAAAGGTGTATCTGGAAGGTTCAGATGGGACCTTGCTATTTAGATCTTACATATCAGAGAAGAGCCTAGGACAGTTCAAAGTCTAGGATATGGAGTTGCATGTCAGGATCTATTGGTACCTCATAGAGAGTCCTTAGAGAATGGCCTTAACACAAGAAATGGAGAATTCATGTTAACTATCATGCAGTCCAAGCAGTGCCTGATTGTGCCTGTTTCTCTCCTAGCCTTTTCTTTTCTGCAGATTGACATTCTAGCTGGACTCAGGATAGCCTTACATTTCTGCACGACTGAGATAAATAACTTTTATCGTGAACGTAAATGTTAGAAACCAGTGATGGTAGCAATTCCAGCCAATAGCCTGTCACCTTCTCTCAGCAGGTGTCCCATCTCAGTGTCATGGTTAAGGCAGCAAAATAAATCTGTATAAAATGCAGGTAACTGTGAGTGCCCACACTGAACTGGATGCCCAACCAAAATTTTCATCTTTGACAAAAGTTAACTTAGGTCAGAAAAGGAGATGAAAAGAAAGGCAAGTCTAAATCGTGTTGTCATCACCTTGTTTCTTCAGAAGGAAGACCCATGGCAAAGTAAAGGGGATGGTAAAGATCAGGCACCATTAGGAAGGGTGCTGCCTCTTTGTGCTATCCCAGCAGTTTTGGGCTACTGTACTTTTCTTTGCTTCTGTGGATCCCTGTATTACTTGCTCCTGCAACAGAAGTGCAAGAGTTTATCCTTTGGCTTTCTGCCTGTTGCAGTCTCTCTCTCTCTCTCTCTCCCCACCCCCCGTCCCTCTCTCTCTCTCTCTATTTCCAGACAGAGGTTTAAGGCGGGTTTCTGATATCCGTGCATTGGAAGCTGAGACCTGACCATCCATTTTGTAGTAAACCGGAATATCTTGAGTGTCTCAGTTAAAGATTTTATAAATCCAGGTAAAATTTCTTGTAGGAACTCACAATTAAACAATGTAATTGAAAAACTAGTTGCTTCTGTTGAGTGTTTTCTGTTAGGATTATTATTTTGCCTAATTGTGTTCCTCTTCTCCACTAAATCTAGAGAGAAAAAGGCAGCTAAAAATACTTCTGCATCTTGCTACTGCAAGAGGAAATAACTATCAAAAAAATCTTGCCAAACCACAACTAGGAAATGTTGCTTTTGGGTCTGTTGTGACGCAGACAGTGATTGGAGGCAGGCAGGACCAAAACTGGGACCTTAAAGCAGTCAGAAAAAGAGTAGTCATTTACATCAGCTGAAGAGATCCGGGGGGCGTTGGAGGATGGGGCAGAGCAATTAGCAATCTAGAGAATTAAGGGAGGCAAACTTTTGCTTATACCGCCTAATTCAGACAAGTCAATAAGATATTTAAGAAAAATTAATTTCCTGACCTAGAATCACCTCTCAGCCTAGGGAACACTTGAGAAGGCAGTGCTACTGCTTTCCCAAGTTCAAGAAGGTGAATATCCACTAAACACACATGATCTTGAGAGAAAAGTGGGGAAATAATCTGATAGCTCATTGGAACTACTTGTTCTCCCAGTCTGAGAATTTCTTCCAACATTTTTCCACAGCTGGCAATGAAAATAATTTTTACGAGCCTAAATTGTTCAGGATGCAACTCGGAGAAAGTGGATATGACCATGTGAGAGTACTTCACTAGTTCCAACCACATGTTGGAGCCTGCCACGGCAGGACAAAAGATGCAGCTGTGCATCCTGATTGCATTCTGCCAGTGTGCACGTGGGACAGTCGTGCACAGCAATAGTGACTGATTGCTGCACACTGAAGTTTTACACTTCTAAAAAGTCCCCACCGGCAAGGGAAGCTTGTAAGGAAACTTTCTAAGGAAAAGCGAAGGCAGTGTGTGTGACAAAGGAGATGCAAACTATTTGTCCTTCCGGAGACTCTGCTTTTGTTCCCTTTCATCTTGCAGTTTCTCTTAATCTAAACTAAAGGCCTTTCAGACTGCATATATGACTCTCCTCAGGATTGAAAAGATGTGTGTATGTGGGCTGAAAAGGAGAGGAGACAGCTGAAGTAAGAAAAATGCCAGAGTGTTTAAAAATACTAAAACCTGGAATGTATTCCCAGGATATTTTGTCACTTCTAGTAGAAGATTCATTGAGAGTGTGTTTATATTTATATATGTGCGCATACATATATAAACATCTAAGCCATATGTATTGATTAAATAATTACCTTAAATGTAATTGGCTCCTAGACCTGCCAGATTACTTTAAAAAAATGAAACAAAACAAAAAAATCCCAAAAAACCTCCCGCAACATCACTGCCCATAGATCTAAGACAACACCAACAAATTCTCATTTCACTGGGATTTTATTTCATTCTTGTAGGCTTAATATCTCACTGCATGAACAAAAAATATCACACAGAAAGGGCTTCAGGCTAGCTACTTCCAAAAGATTCAGCCTTCTAAGTGCTATCAATATCATCCCTATACCCACATGGTTAGCACTTTCTAATACACTCACTGAAAACCATTAATAAAGCAACATTTTTAGTCTAGTTCTTAGCCATGTGTCGTACTGAAATAAGTTCATGTAAATCTGTGAACTGCACGACAATGATCAAATTAACAGTCATTTCAGGGAAAATGCCCCTCAGGCTGAAAAATAATTAGTAGTCTCTCACTCTATCTTTTCCTACTAATAAAAATCATGCTATTATTGTTGACTGTTCTAATAAAACACCTTCCATGACCCTGAGGTAGCTGAATGTAAAATATAAGGACTGTTCTATTGTGCAGATGCACACATGTTTTATTGAACATTTCTATTTAGTTTCTCATCTAGTAACAGCATTACCTCCACAAGAACTTTTGTCAGAATGATGCAGCGCGTACGCTCTCTTCTTCCCATGCAATTCATCTTGCTGAAGTAAACCCCAAATTTTAAAACTCCACAGACCTTCAATTTAACTTCTCTGTGTGCTGATCATTATGTAGTACAACAGCGCAAAGATTCATTTTTTCCCTTTGACGACCACTAAGAAACAGAATATTCATTCAAATGTGTGTATTCTTGGACTACAGAATTCAGAGTTGCTCAGACTTTCAGCAAAATTTGTGCATAGTCTCCCCAAAATTTTGCTGTCAGGATTTTGGTTCAGTATAAAAGAGCAATTTACCCTGTGCCACACTGTCAGAACCACCTATTTAAATATTTATCTTATTATCTGTGCCTACATTTAATTTTCTAACAGTGTGTCTGAAGAACACTACACAAGAGAAAGTTACCAAGGCTGTGAACACCCGGTGAAGAAGCGGCCTGTGGTCGCACTCCTGTCCTGCCATAACTGGCACACCTTTCCTAATGTGTGAAAGTAGAGGAAAATATCTCTATTAACTGAGTGGCAACAGTGTGCTCAGCTACAGAGCAATGTTAACCTATTCTCTTATGCAGTAATGGATTTGTGGGGCCACATCCCAAATATTATTTTCTCTTCATTTTAGCTGGACATGGAAACTGTATAAACACAGAGGTAGGGAGAGAAGGCTTGTTTGAGTTTTATGTTCATGAATAATATACAAACATTTGGGATTAATTTATAGTAGCAAGCAAATAACAAGAGCTTTCCAAAATGGCTCCCAAGAGCACTTCCAAGGGAAGTACTCCCACTAATTTGCACTAATAGGAAAGTCAGAATGAGGTTCTTCTGTAAACATATTTCTGGAAGCACTTTGTGAGTAAGTGATCAGGAGTGACAGCACATACTGAGGGGGTAAATAAATGGGCTGACAGCCTGGAAACACCTACTGAAAAGAGAGAGAGTGCTGCCGGTTTTGGCAGGATTTGGAGTGATCTTTACTTCCTTAGGATGGCTGCAAGGTCTGCTCCTTGCCTCTGTGTGTGTGTCCGTGCGCAGGTGCATGTGTGTGCACACATGTACACATGTGAGAACGTATGGCCTGTGCACGGGTTCAGCCCAGCAGTGCTGTCCTGCGTGAGGGTGTGAGCCAGCACAGCAATCAATCAGATACTAATAACTTGTGAATTTCCCTCTGGAAGGGAATGGGACTAATGCTGTGGTCCAAGTTGCCAGGAGGACATTCTGGTCTCTAGTCTGCTGCATCGTCAGCCTGTGTATGTAAGTGCTCTGCCTTCCTCTGTGTACATTCTCCATTAGAGTCCTAGAAACTTGGATGATCTACCCTGCCCTCAGTTTCTGCATCAATATTAAAAGTAATTTTCTTAATTACATCTCTGAATTGTTGTAATGCATCAATTTTTGAAGAAGAAGGTCAGCTGGTTTGCAAATTCCTATCATTTATGGGGGTTCTTAAAGAATACATAAAATTCTCATATTTTAGAGATTTATATTTTATGCAATCATGTCTATTTAGTGTTGTCTTATGACAAAGGAGAATAAAAGGATTGCAAATAGGTAACAGGAACTAAGTAGATTTTTTTAGTATTTCTCTAATATAGCCGTCATAAGAATCAAATTCTGTCCAAATTACTTTTGTGATATGTGGATGCTATAAATAACAGGATGGAAAAGGGATTGATCTCTTTCTCTCTCCTTTACATGAGGATATGTTATAATCAGAAAGGCTAATATATTACCAAAACCACCTTTTCCTCGTAGATAAAGCTCTTGGACCAAGAATTCAACCAAATGCCTTTTATTGACAGGAGAATTTCTGAAGTACCACTGCCCTTCAGAAATGACAGCTTCAAATATTCAGAAGTCCAGGAAAAACTATCTTTCTCTCCCTCAGCCTCTCACATCTTGTTAGCATAGTGTTTTGATTTTACTTGGCCTAATTGCTCAGAATTAGACCTTCAGAATAATAAGAAATATACATGTTCCCCTGATAAAGCTAAGAACACTTCAGGCTCTGTTCCAGAAATAGGACTGAAAGTAATTTCCATCTTTCAAGTGTTATCAGAAAACAAATGTTAGTAAACAGCGGGTAGTGAATAAATGGGGAAGGAGGGAGGTCAATGACAGCATCAATCAGCTGCGTCTTGCTGAAAAATTAAGGTGCTACAAGTGAAAAAAAAAATTTTCATGAAAGGAGGGGATCAAATTAATTTCCATATCCACTTTTAGACATCTATTCTTCCATAATGGGATAAAACCCTGCAATTTTCATGGGTGGCAATGGAAATTCTTACTGAGGTGCTCGACCCTTTGAAGGGTGATGCCTTGAGCTATTGAGCCTAAACATTTTCACACATTTACAGAATAAGGGTTGGCATTTGCTTAGGAAAGGTAACTCATTGTGTACTTATAGTTCTGGACAAAAAGAAGACAGAATAGCTTCTGAATGCCAGTGTTTCTGTCATTAGCTGAAACACTGAACTTTGTCTCATTTCCTTATGAACTTGAAATGTGTGTTCTAAGGACTATTTTTTTTAACTTTCTGGTAGTTTAGCATAAAAGGACTGTACCCCCTAGTTAGGATCTTCAGGAAAAGCTGGTGCTAATGGATTAATGAAAATGTTGCATGGGAAGAAAACAGGCTCAGCCTCTAATTTTGAGGGAAGTCCCAGCTGCACCTGTGATTCCAAGTAGCCACTGAGCCTGGCTTTGAATAAAACAAAAGAGATAACTGCAGGTTTGTTGAGGTTTGGATTTGTTTTTTTTTTTTCCCTAGCGTGCAGAGCTCACTCGAAGTACACATACAAAAAATCCTCCTGCTGTGATAAACAGAGATCTCATGCATATGTGGACTCAACAAGTATTGTTAATCAATGCAGCTTCTCTGCAGTCAAGGAAGCAGTGCCAATTTGCACTGGAATTCTGCTTCATATTTACATGTTCCTTATTGGTGGCTGATCTGGAATCTGAACGACTAACCTGTCTTGCCCATGCTTCACATTTATACTTTGTAGAAAGCCTCACAGAGGTCTGAGACTTTTTAGTCAGCCAAATGCTAGGATGCACTTCAGATATCCTCTGGAACAATGGCTGCATTTTGCCCTCTGATTTACCACAGTCTTAATCAAATAATTATGATCAATTGGTAGGGGATAACGAATGACTCAACTTATACAATGTTAATTACAAAGGCAATATTAGTAAAATTCTTCGCCATCTGTATGTCGGGCATCTCTGAAGTTGGTACTGTGTTTCTCTGCATAGAACGGACTTTTTGCTTGGTTGCCATACAGAGGAAGTGAGGTGTAAATGAGAATGTCACACAAGCATGGAAGACGTGGAACAGCTAGCACAGTTCAGCTAACACTTGGATCTGCTCTCACCATGCAGGGAGGACTCATTTGACCAGCATTGACATAGTGGATAAACTGACATCAGTACTGACCTTATAAAATGACAGGAGTAACTTTTTCACTTCAAAATAATATTACCACTGCACCAAAACTACAACAAATTTCTTTAAATTAAAACACTGCAGAGAATATCCTTTAATATTTTTCTTACTTTTAGTTCATTGAACAAATATCTTGGAATTAGAGCTTTTTGAAAATAAAGTCAAGAAGCAAATAATTAATATGTGACCTGAAGGCAGAAAGCAAGTAATTAACAATTAATTTATTAATTTATTGATTAAAGTTAATCCTAAGGAAATTATTATATTTGAGAACTGCTTTCTACTCTGCCATATAAACTAATTTAGAGCCAACAGACAATAATGAGCAAGGGTTTTGTTGCTCATCTCACCTCTTATTCTGTAGTCACTTGAAGTTTTGTTACACCATTTGAAAGACTTAACTTCTTAGTTTAGTGCCATTGAGAGCAATGGTACTAGCTGCAGAGTTAACAAGTTTCAACATCCAAGTTGGATCACATTGGCCCTGTAATAGTACACTGAAATAATTCTCCCACAAAGCAGCTTATTCATTTTCACAACAGCTTGATGGATGCTGTTATTTTGATTGAGTAGGAGAGTGTGAAGAACACTGCCTACGACAAGGCTGTTGGGACAGACCTTAAATGTTAATACTTATAAGAATGGGGAATGTATTTTAATAGTTGGGTTACATTTATCTGATCAAACCAACCACCCAAGAGTTTGAAATTATGCTGATTCTCAATGTCCTGTCTAAGCATTTTGATCTGAGGTGTTCTCATTACAAAGATGTCTTATAGGGAGTCATGGATACTACTCATACAGTGTGCTGACTTTTGTGGACAAATGACTGTTAAAAGAGAAAAAATGGGGAAATGAGATTTCTGGGCAGAAGAAGCTTAACAAGTCACTAAATGTGAGTAAGGACCCAGAAGCTAAAACCTGGGGAATTATTTTTAGGGTGGAGGAACTAACACAATTAATTGAGGATAAAAGTTTCTCAGCATCATTCTCTGTTTGGAGAGAAAACTGAGCAATCACAAGATTCTGATGCAAAAAATTCCTACTTAAGCAACCCAGAAAACAGAAAAATTCAAGACACACAAAAGAATCAAAAGGATGGTATTCTTTAATTTCCCGTTCTTTTTTCTCTTTTTAAATAAGGTTCCATTATCTGTACTTAACAGCCAAGACTTCCGCTTCACATCCAGTCTACTTTGTCTACTTATTTTTATTGACCGTAGGGGGACCCAGCAACTGACAGTTTTTGTCAGAATTGTCTGTGATTCTCTTGAATGTAGGTGCCATAATGGTCACGATGCCTGACTTAAACATAGTTGGATGTTTCAATACACATCGTAGTGCTTACATTTTTCTGCAAAGCTTGGTACGCATAAGCTCTGTCAATTTAAACAAATGTTCCTCATCTACTTTAGCCCTTCACCAAATTCTCATTGTAACAAGAGTACCTCAGTCCACTCACATAGCTGAATAAAGATTTCACTTATAAAGTAAAACATACATTGATGGCTGAAACACAGCAATGAATGAGCAGGAGAAAGAGTCAGTTTCTGTGTAAAGTAACACACATTGAAGCAGCTTGTATCGGCCACAACATGGTCAAACATTTATTATGGGGAATTAATTGACAAGGAGAACAATAGTGACTAACAATGCAAGGAGAGATGAAGCTCTCTCTGTGGCTTCTGGTATGGCCCCTTTAGGGGTTTGTCTCAGGGTAGCTGCTAAAAGGTCACAGGCATCGTCTAATGCCTAGGACTTCTTTTGCATTTATGCCCCCTACCTCAAGGAAAAAAAATTATGCTCTAAGAAGGTGTTAAAAAAATCAAAACAAAACACAAGGACATGCAAATGCAGTAACTTTTACAATTACCAGAGCTACCACAACTGATGATTTATTTTTATGTACCATGCTTGCTAAACACAAGCAATTCTCATAGAGTTCACAAATGTGTATATATAAATCTTAGCATTATTATGGAGATAATTTTAGACAACTGTATTGTTAAATATTCTTTCAACAGCTCTATATGAAAACAAAAGGGCAGTGCAAGTGCTGATCTCAGGTAAACATTACTGAACCAGCTTCATTTCATTTTCAGGTTACTTTGCTTAATTTACATGAAATGCTGCGAGCTAGGTAATCGGTAATTTTTAAAATGATGTTAACATATATTTTTGGACAAGTCACCATGAAAAAACTCTCAGTAAAAAAGATTCAGAAATTGAACTGACATTGGCTGTCTCTCTTTAATTCATCCATCATATCAAACTATTTACATATACCTAGTCATTAGAGATAATTTCTATGTTGTTTATGATCCACTTTTTAACTGCAAAATGCACAAAAGTAATTAAACCAATTTGAAACAATTATAGAAAAACAATATTCAATAGCTGAGGTGCCAAAAAGTTTTACCATATCCTAAGGATGCAAAAAATTGTCTAATCAGCAGTCATATTATTCCACATTACATTTATTCCTGCAAGCTAGCCAAGCTCAAATTAATTGTACTGACTAAACTTTTCTTCTTGGAGAAAATTAAAGATATGCTGTTGTCAACACTTGAGCACAACCTTGCCGACACTTAAACGCAGAGAAGGGTGTGACATCCTGCCCTGGCTGCTTCGCGCTAATTAATCACTCTGGTATTTAGGACCATTCAAGCAGACAAATTAATGGAGAATAATTAGTGTATCTTTGTTCCAGCTCGGCTTTGCACACCAGACACTCCGAGGGAGAGAGGGGGGTATGTAGAAAGTGAGCCATTAGCATGCACATAGTTTTGCTTCTGTTCAGCAAGTTCTGCAGAGATTAAGAGAAAAGCCAAATTAGCAGTCGTGTGACTGGGGTTAGGACATCTCTCAGTAAAGAAAGCACTCTGTTTGGGTATCAGCTTTCAGAAGCAAGTTGTTAATCCAGATGTTACCTTTCATAAAGAACAAAACACAATTAAAAACCTCCTCCTCCCCCTCTCACCCATGCACACAAAAGAAAAAAAAGAGAAATTGTTCCTTTCCATTACAAAGATTTATCTGCAATTTGGCTATGGGTGCCCACTAAAAATAAATTTCTAAACCTTCAGCTTTCCTTTCCAGGTCATATTTGGTCAACATTAACTTTCACTGGGAGCACAAGGGAGAATACAACAAAGAACATACATCATGTGGTTATTATAGTCAATAACAACACTTACAGTTATTTTATGTGATCACTTTGACAAGAGAATATAAAAATCCATCCGATTTCCAAAAATAACAAATAGTATCAGATTTTTATTAATTGCAAAATTAAAATAAAATCATGAAGTAGCCTAAAGTATGAATAAAATAGTGGTACCTACCAAAGAGAGCAACGATATTAAAGTCCTTGATACAGAGATACCCTAAAATAGAGGAAAGATATATCTGTACACATTCCATAGAACATTTTCTGGTTTTCCTGTATAAAATTTTTTGTGCCAAATTCCTCTGTTACATATTTTTACATGATGATATCTATAAGAATTTGACTACTATCGAGAAGGAGATGATCATTGCTAATTCGCTTTGACATAATCTCAAGCTTAATGTGATGAATACTACTTGGTGGGACTGAACACAAAATTAGTGCACTGGCAATTTCTGTGGTATTTTAAGGGTTATTCTAGGCATCATCAGGATTTAGTCTCTCTGATAGGTGCCAAAGTCTAACAATATGTAACTCATTGCAAGACCAGGACATGAAATGTTTCATCATTGGAGAACGCTATGTTTAGGAAGATTGGTATAGAAACTTGCTGCTCAGACCCATTTGTAGAGTACATTGCTTACAGGCAAAAATGCACCATGGCTCACAAAGCACAGTGTCTCGAGGGGGTGGGGGTGGGTGAAAAGGGTCAGGGGAAAAAAGATCAAGAAAGACCACACAGTGAGAAAAGCTGACCACATTCAGAAGCTGTATCAATCCTAACCAATCCTATAAAATCTTTTTTCTTTCTTTTTTTTTCTTTTTTTTGTAAGAGCACAATAATGTGCAGACTATAAAACTGTGCTACGTGCACTTTATTTTTGAGCAACATGAACTAAAAGGCAAGGAGAGGGGGAAGGAATCCCACCCAGGTTTTGACACGACATAGGATACTGTTTTAACACAACATTACAGGGCTCCATAAAAATGTGATATTTCTGTTCACAGTGTCCTGGGTTTGTTGGTGGAAGGAGAACACAGCTACGAAATCATGAACTCTCACAATTCCTCACTGTGGAGGGGGAAAACAGAGCTCCTCTCCACAGTTTTCTACAACACAGAGTTACTGTGTGGTAAGACCAGATGCCGTTAGAAATGCTGCCATTCTGGGAGTGGGTTTCCTCAATCTTTGAAGGTGCATAATCCTCATTAAAGGAAAACCCTGAGCGTAGGAGGGGCAGCACTGACATCAAGGCACCTGGCCATGACTAAAAGAGCTGGCCCCATATGCGGCTGCTGCTGAGCAGCAGAATGTAATTTAGTCGCACCAGCAGGAGCAGAGGTCAATGATTTTATATTAATGGGGATCACGACAGTTCTAAGCTGTGGCGTGCTTTGAAATAAGTGTTGTACAAGGCAGAAAAGAGGGCTCAGCAGAGGAAATGAGCTGTGTCACTGTCTCCTCATGCCTTGAAGCAAATACAGAAATGTTTAAAGTTGCTATAGACTTGAAGCCATAATATTTTATAAACAACAATTACTTGTTTTAATCCAAAAGCTAAATAGCTTGTGAATTATTACATCTTCTGACATAATTCAAATGAAATTAAAAAATTAAAAGCATGGGGCTTTTAGACTGCAATCTAAACAGAAGCAGAAGTGGAGGAAATGTGATAAATCCTTTAAAAAAATCAAATACACTTTGTAATTAATCATTTGCATGCAGGGATTACGGTCACATGGCATTAAATCACAATGCATCAGCAAACAATCCGTGTCAATATCACCTAACAAAAATCAGAGATTTAACCACGCAAAAGGGTCCAAGTTTTGATTAAAAGATCCTCAGGAGTTTTAATATGTACACTTCAGACCTTGAACTAAATTCACATTTAATCAAGCTTCTTTGTGGAGCTGTAATGTGAGCTCTTCTGTGGCTTTTTGAGGGATTTAAATCTGGCCTTTCATGTAAGTGCATGACACAGCAATCCTTTACACGGATCAATACGTAACTCAAGGGATACCTGAGGTCCTTAATGAGGTTTTCTGGGTAGGGGTTATTATTATTGTTGTTATTGTATTCCATGGACACCAACAATGTGGTAGGTGTTGTCCAGAGGTGTGGTGGAGACATGATCTTCTCAAAAAAGAGATTTCCTTGTGAGGGGATATTTGCGTGAGCCAGAATAAAAAGACAACAATGCTGCACCCTCCCCTACTAATTCCCAGGAAAATTCAAATTGCTCTTCTCTCAGTATTGATCCCAAAGCCTTTTGGTAAGTATTACAAAAGATATCAGAATCTGAAGTCAGAGTCACAGTCTTGTGGATCGGTTCTGAGATGTTACTCTATGATGTAAGAAGGCACAAAGCACAACAATGGTGGAAATGCAAGGAAGGGGAAATGATGGTGGCATAGCAAAGAGGATGTGAGATACAAGATAATGACTGGAGTAAGGATTGTGAAAGATCTCAGAGGCAGTGAGGAGCAGTTTGCATTTTACTGAAGAGTGGAAAAAGGGATAATTGACACGGTTGGAGTGATGACCCAAAAAGGATTGAGAAATAGTATTTTGAATTGACGTCGGAAAAAATTTGTGTGTTGAACAACAAAATGAAATGCTCCAACGACCATGGTAAAGAAGTTGAACACAACATTAACTAATAAAATGTTAAACATAGAACTGAGAATAAAGGAGGAAACAGTGAAAAGAGCGGAGCAGGGGGTGAACTTACAGTTATGGAAAAGTCTAAAGGGACAAACCCAACCAAACTGAAAGGAGGTTGGTAACAAAGGGACATAGAAAAAAGTTTCCAAGAAAAATACATTTTTTTCACGACATTTTATTGTTTTGGTGGAGACATATAAGGCAGTAATAGTCCAAGGGCAAAGGAGGACTTGTATGCAAGGGTTTAGTCATTATGCTAAACCACAATTAATTGTTAACAGCAGCTAGAAGTGAGTGAAGAGTGCCATATATAACTAACTGGAATGTAGAAAGGGATACCAAAGGAGTAGGTGGGGAAGTTCCCTGGAGATAAGAAAGCCCCTGCAGTCCCAGTGTGCTAGCTAGAAGTGCCCAGTGCCTGATCCAGGGGAAGCATAGCAAAGCTGCAGCTGAGAGACCTGCAAAGAGCGCCCTCGGCTCAGGGAGCGTCAGCCTGACCGAGCGTTGTGAAACAGCCTCATCCTATAGCCTCTGCTTTCCTATCAAAAGCACAGATGCTTCCACTGTCATGATTTCTGAACATTAATAATTTCATGCAAAGTGATTCATGTAGAATATCAGCAGAAATACCCACAATGATTTGTGCATCAGCAGTGATACACAAACATCGCTTATTATTTCCCCATTTATTTTGAAACTAAATGTACATCCCTGGGACATTTCATTCAAAATCATTGCCTGAAACAGATTTTGCTTTCAGAGATCCTGAAGAAAGGTAGTGTCTAAACTGAGGGTTTGTGTAAAGAAGAAAAAAAAAATCCAAAATGTCCTCCCTTTGTTATTGTTTTTCCATGTCTTTCAGAGGGACAGCAACCAGGGAACCATGCAAAGTCAAGCTGACCAGCTGACTGGTGAGACCTTTGCATTCTGTAAGGAAAAGTCTATTTTGACTCAGGTACCTCCTTGATTGGGGAAAATGGAGCCGCTTTCCCTTCTGGAGGCAGTACCTCCTGGGTCTGTCAGCAATAGCCTGACTCCTATGACAGCAAGGGCATCGGCAAGAGTTGGGCTGGGTGCTGGGTGAGAAACAGCAGCTGGATCCTCAGTCATACCTGGGAGAGGTACAAAACACTGGCACAAAACCAAGCTCCTTCTGGTCCCTGCTCTTGGAAAACAGCTCCCTCATCACCTGACTCTCATTACGGGCCAAAGCACTGCCCAGAGCTGGTTGCCTCTGGCTGAGCAGGCAGGCAGAGGATGGAGGCAAAAGGAGCCCAGAAGCTGTAGAGCATTGTTTGAGTGAGCTTTGCATTGTTCCCAGGCCAAAAGCAGGGCTTTAAGTCCTCTGTCTCTATCTCCTAGCAGTGATCTTGCAGGCAATAAAATTTCACTTTCTGAGAGAAGCCTTGTAGGAAGCTGAGGATTGATTTGAGACACAGAGCTTGGCTGGCACTAAATTTCACAGCTAGCCCTTTTAAGCAGTTTTTAAACGGAGTGCAGTATGAGCCTAATATAGGTGTTCATTAACTAATAATAAATTGTAATGGAACGCCATTGACACCTATATGAGCACTAATCGGATTGATGATCACAGCCATTACCAATGAATGCCAAATGGGTTCGTGATAACGACACGCTGGCTCCAGAGTCCATATGTTATGCTGAGAATCACTTACGCAGAAAATCCCAAGAAATAACAAGGTAATTCACCTCTCTCTTCCCTTGACTTACAGCTGGCGTGTGTCTTTTCTCCCTTCTTCTGGGCTACCACCTACCTCACCTGGGAAGTGATCTGATGCCCTGGAAACTGGTGGAAAGACTTCAGCTGACTCCCATTGCCTTGGACAGGAGAATAGTGAACAAAACATACAAGGGAAAAATTATTAAAGGACCACAAAAAAAAAAAAAAA
>VZTG01009507.1:695239-765580 GCA_013397845.1 Melanocharis versteri
AAAAAAAAAAAGGCTTATTTCAGTAGCCTTTGTCCAACCTGTGCTCTAATAAAGGAAACGTTTTAAAATGCTGTTGTTTAAATCAATTATTTAATGAGAGATAATACTCTTAGAGATGCAGAGGAATGCTTGGATTGACAACTGTTTGGAATTTCCTGACTTTTGAGTGTCATGTATTTTAATGTCTTTATTCTTTAAGTTAGCTTTTCAAGTCATATTCTACTTAAAGGTATGTTAAAAGTGTATGGAAGCCAAATGTACCCCCTCAGACACAAAATTAACCTGTTCAGCTTTTCAAATTGTAAACTACAGAAAATATAATGTTAAATGATCTGAACATAAAACTAAGTTAATGACCTAAAACTTGTCGCTTCTTCTCTTTTTTTTTCTCTCTGCCTGGCTAGTTGATAGAAGGAAATATTTCCTTCACTAATGAACAGATTTATCATCTTATTTTTACTACGAGTTTTAGTACTACACATATTGCAGGGAACATACAGAAGGCCTGGTCACAGATCAGGGCTGCACTGCCAAGGCACTGTAGAAACAGAAGAATGATGCCCTCTGTCCCGAAGAATATTTTTGACAGCTTCCTACGAGTTCATTTAAATGAATGAGAGCAGTCATCCAAGTAACGTTTGCTGCTTTTGAAAATTTCAAACAGAATTTGCTAACACCCATTCTAAGTGAGCTTTTTTGTAAAATGAATGTCATTATAATCCATTAATGACTGAGGGTAGGATCAAGTTCATTCAGGTTAGGCACTTAACTTGAATCTAATTTTAAAGCATCCAGTGTACTAATCCTCATTAGTAAGAGCATGCCTAAATTCCCCTACACAGTCAGTGGGGAGGAGAAGACGATGGGTTTTTTTCTTCTATTTAAATGAGTCAAGACCAAAACCAAAAATTTTCCACAAAAAAGTGGGAGATAAGAAATCAGTATCCTAGTTCCACGTGATAGCAGAGAATTTGCTAGACATTAATGCACAGATAATCCCAATGAGTTATTTGCTTCTGCATAGTAAGGAAAAGCTAAAAAGGAAACCCCAATGTTTCCTGTCAACTTGGCCTAGAATTCAGATGTATGAACTCACACCTCACATTTTTGATCAGGCTAGTACTGGGTATATAGGTACGACACAGGTGTGAGCGGTATAGATATATAAGAGTTGAGGCCTTAAGCATGGAGTTAGAATCTTATTCAACTTCCCAGATATGATTCTTTTTTAATAGATAGTTCATAGTAATTAGGATTGTGCACTTAGAGTCATTCAAAATGCAAAGCTTGTCCCACCCAGGTATTTACTGCTAGAGAACACCACTTCCATCTCAGCTTATTAGAAGAAAAATATGAATGTGAAAAATGAAAACCAACACCCAAAACATCAGGACCAAAGATGATGAATACATAATTTCCATCCTTAGGAGCACTGAGCAGCACATTCTGGAAGAGACCTTGAGAGGTCACCCAGTCCACCCCACTGCTCAAAGCATAGTCAACAAGACAGTCAATACCTTTTTTCTTTGAGTCTTGAAAAGCTTCAAAGGCAGAGATCCCGCAACTTCTCCAGTCAGCCTGGAGAATGAACCTCACTGCTCAATCATCCTCACGACAAGAGGAATTCCATATGTGCACACAAATCCTCCTTCACTTAAAACCTCCCTGCCGTCCTGCCAGTCCCCAGCACACAGAGCTGCAGGCAGTGCTACCATCCCAGATGTGTCCTTGTTGAATTCAAGACCCCATTCAAAGGCACCCTTCCCCTGTGCAGACCAGCTGGTACCCCAGTTTTCTTCTGTCTGCAGGCTTGATGAGAGTGCACAGTCTGTGTCATTCTGTCTCCAGGTCATTGATGATGGCTTGAAACAGGACTAGTCCTGGAAAAACGCCCTAAGGAATTCCGCATGTGCACTGGTATCCCATCACTACAGACTGTTTTTCATGCACCTTACAGTTTATTCATCAAGACCGGAATGTCCCAGTTTGGATACTGTGGACGCAGTGGAATACTGTGGTGAAAGCTTTGGTAAAGTGAAGACAGATGGCACCCATCACTTTTCTGTCATCCACAGTCCCAGACATTTAATTTTAGAAGGCAATCAGGGAGGCCAGAAGCATTTTACCCTTGGTAAATCCATGCAGACTTTTCTGTCACCAGCTTCTCATTCATGGGCTTAGAAAAGTCTTCAAAGAGAACTTGATCTATGATTTTCCCAGGAATCAAAATAAAACTGGTTGGTTGGTGGTTAAACATCAGAAAAACCAAAACTCTTCCTCTCTCCTCAGGATTAAAAAAAAAAAAAAAATTAAAATCAACAGAAATCAAGAAAATGCAACAATAGACAAGCTGCAGTCTTAACAGCACAAAAGGACCCTGTTTCATAGCTTTAGGCTATGAAACCAACTCCTCTCATCCAGGAAAGTTACATTAAAAAAAACATATTTGTTTATACTCCAGCTCATTCAACGTGCGTATGCAAAATACACATCTTCCTACACAAAACACTCAATTTGAATACTATGGACTTGATTGTCGTATATGGTCAAGAGGTTTTCTTGCACACAATAACACTAACAAAGGGTTTTAAAAGGGATATCAATTTTAGTGTCATGGGAGGCCTTTTTACTTTCACAGGGTCTTCTCAGGAAGTCTTAACATAATATGATGAGGTTAAGATTTGGTTTTATTTCAATATGTTCACAGTTTCTGTGGCATTACATTTCTATCATGTTGCTGTGTTATTTCACAGCATTAGGATTATGCATCATTATTTGATGTTCAACAATATTTTTGTTTGCTTTACTAGGTCTATTGTCACAATGGAAAATACAGTAGTGACATTAGCCTTAGAAAATTAGGCTTCATTTATCTTAACAAGTGCACCTTAGAGTATAAGAAGCACAGAAAACACAAAGCATGAAATATTCTACTGAGATAATGTATGTCATAAATTTTATAGAATTATTTAATAACATTTATTGTTCTTGATGACACCTTTGTAGAATACTGCTGCCTTAAGAGAAATCTTAAAGAACAGAAAACAACCAGTATATTTTAATTATGTATATTCTTTATCAAATAATAACATACATCTACATATTCTTTTTTTAAAGCAATGTCTAAGTGTCACAGTTTTGTGTGTCTAATCCTAACTCCCTGCATAAACAGCTTCCTGAATTTTTTCGATGGCATGGTTCAGTTTATGAGCTTGGCTTTTAAGGAGGTGCTTATGAAGAAGATCTTGATTCTTTGTGAAATCAAAGTCTTAGAGAAATTCATGAAAGATCCTTACAGCAACCTTAACTCTGGCTTTTCAGTATCAACTAGAACTGTAATATGTCATGGGATACAAAGCCTTTTGCAGAATGACTTAAAGTGGTACTGTTGAATATGGCTTTGAGGAGACTGCAATAGCCTGAATTCTAGCTCTGTACAAGAGAGTACTGTCTTATAAGTCCTTATCACATACCCTAAGGTCTATTTCCTCTTTCGTTTGTCCCAGGTAAATTAGAATGAGGTAATTTGCATTTCCTTCATTCTGTACAAAAAGTAAGTGTAAAAGCCTCTACTTGGAAGTCACGTCTGCGTGATCAGCGTGGTGAGTTTGGGCTGGTACAGTTACCTAGAAAAGTTTCTCATCAATTTTAATGTAGATTTAGAGACGAGTTCTAACCAGCCTTGATAATTTAATCTTTGTTTTACCGTTATGGAACGTAAGACATTTTTTTCCCTAGTTTTTACAGGAGGTAGAAACTGTATAGGCAAATAAGAACTGGAGCACCAGTGGATGGCTGAAACCATGTTACACTTGAGTACTAGTTTCCATCTGGAAATACCAGAGCTGAAATATCTCACTTTTTTAGTGATCAGTGGGAATCTCAGTGTGGAATTGCTTGCTTAAAACATCACTTAAGTCCCTTGACATTGACCAAATATGCCCCCATTAAAATGACATCTCACAAATATTGCCCGATTAAGCAGTAGCAGTAGCTATTTGTTGATGAAAAGATAAATCAGTTTCCTGGGAAAAGTGCCAGTAGGTAGCTTGTATACTCTACTTATAGACTGGATTCTTGATAGATTTGGTGAAGATGTCTTCATGTTAGTATAATAAAAGCCTATTATCAGTTCAACAGCAGAAAACTGTTTTCATTCATCAAGAAAATAGCAGGTTCGACACTAGTTGCCTTTTTAAGTGAAAGATTGGACGTACGCTATGAAAAAATTTCCTGCCATTGCAGAGAAGGATAGCACACTCAAACACATTTTTAAATTTAATTCCACTTCTCAATTCAGTTGTCAGCCTCTTTACAGTAAATTACATGGTTACTATTAAAAAGCATACTTTGACTTGTTCCCAAAGTGATTTTTTAAAAAGTTTGAGCAAAATTCTTGCAGCCATTTTGGATTTATGAGAAGACTAAAACGTAATCATCATTCCCTCAACTTCTCTGAACAACATAGGAAAAAAAAAATCTAGTTGTGTTTTTTTTTCTCTCCCCAGGGGAATAATTCAAAAGTGGATGAACTGCCAAACTTCAAACTTGTGTCATTGTTATTTAATATTAATATTCTTTTCTTTTGAAGGCTAAGTGCCAAGTTTGATGACACTCCAAAAAAACCCCCCACACTACATGTCAGTCCCTGCTTTGTAAAACCATGATGTAACAGGTAAGAGGAATTGAAGAGTGAATGATGGTAATAAGGTTTGTGATACAAGGGAGGACAAGAAAACCTTAACAACTCTTTCTAGTGTTACAGGCATTTCTCAGAGCTTGCCCAGGGAAATACATAACAAATAAAATGTTCCTTGCTACATTTAAAAACTAAATAGGATAAAGGTATCAGACATTTTTCTCTTCTAAAAAAGCCCCAAAAGAAATAAAATTTCTTCCTAATGATTCTGCCACATAATTTTTTCTATCAGTTAGGTATGAAAACAACAAATAGCCCTCCATTTTCGATTTTAATTTCTGAAAAGAAGAAAGGAGATTAAACAGTGAAGAGACACCTGAGATTATCCTAAAAATTAGTAGAGAAGGGGAAAAGATTCATTACTAGTTGAGATATCTCATGGAAACTCTCAGGTGTATTTCCAAGAAGGAGATGAGCCACACGGTGTTCAGATTTCCAGAACTTTTACTTACTGCACTGGTTCTCCATGAGCAAGTGCTCACTCTCTACAGACCTGCTGGAAGAGCCAAGCTTGAACATCAGTATCTGCATTTTTGACTTTTGCACAGACCAATAAAACTAGGCCTGAGAAAAAAAGGTTCTTGAATCTCTCAGTGAGGACAAAGAACTTAAATGTCTGTTTCTGGAGCAATTCTAGGCTCAGGAAAGAATTCAGCAATTAAATTCAGCAATTAAACACCTTAGAATATTAGCAGTTTTTTAAAATCAAGAAAACTCCATCAAAATGGAGAATATGACCTTAAACATATTTGAAGTCTCCTTTAAACAAGCTGTCATGTCCATTTTGCCCTCTTTCCCCATCTTTGAGAAGGAAAGCGACAGCCTTTCCTGGTGCAGGAAGCCAGAGGCAGTGAGACAGCTTTGATCCACAAATGTTAGCAAAGGTGTTTCTTTAGCAGTGAGAATCAGGTGCAAGTTAACATACACAGAATGCCTTTCCTCAGCTATGATTTGTGCAAGCCATTTATGGATGAGAGTAAAAAACGTGATAGCAGCTATCCATTACAAAATTGCCTCTGTGGATTAAAGTACACATTGATTGTTCCACCCGAGGGAGTCTTTTAATAGGGAGAATAAAACTAGTTTAAGCAGTGTAAAAAGTGTCTGCCATCATAGTGCCAGGTTACTTTTGGATGTGATACTGCAATTTTATCCTCACTCTAAACAGGGTTCTTAGTTTATGATGGGCAATGTAGACTACAATCCATCCTCAAGAACTGATCACTAGTATTCACACTCTCTACTCACACCCTTCAAAACATGCAGAGCAAGGATGAGAAACCTGTGACAGAGGTTAGACAGGGCTTGCCTACATTTTTATCCCAGAGGGCCCCCAGCTGCAGCATTTTGTTGATCTGGGGATGCTGCTCCTGGATAGTTCTAAGGCAGGTGAGTGAGTGGTGAGCAAGTGCATGTCAGGTGAAGATGCGTGCCAGGGCCGAACCAAAACAAGGACCACATGCCATCCAAAATAACTGCATTGCTCTGCAGCGTGGCTTGGTGACCTCCAAGCAGTAGATGTACCCTTTATTTTTATAAGTACACATTTTGGTCACGCTTTGACAGCAGCAATAGTGACATCTGATATGTGGGATCTGTAGTAAGTGCTCTCTATTTTCTTTCCTTTGCTGAAGAGAAAGCAAATCCCTTCATTGCCTGCTGCTCTCTCAGGACCGCTGACCTAACCATAAAGGGATGGCAAGTCCAGCACCTCTTACATTTCAGGCAGAAGGAGAAGGAGGCAACAGGAAGCCTTGCCTGGCTCCTTGGGCAATGCCTACAGTGGTCCAGGAGGCACCATTTCTGCAATCTGTTAAAAATCAGGGACAAGTCAGGCAAGTTCCAGACCAAACAGCAGGTTCCACACTAAACTACAGCTTCTAGCTAAATCAATAGAAGCAAGATTAATTAAGAGTGAATGTGCCAAGTTTTTTAACTGATATAATTAAATCAGTTTTAAAATGCATCTTTAGTTACATAGATGTGTTCAGATCAGATCTTGGCCATCTTCTCCCCCTCACATACTTGAAGCCTGAATCCTCTTTGCCAAAGGGGCAATATGATCAAATCTGCATATTCTAATTTTTCAGAGCTTGTAATATGAAAGTCTTTGAGAGTTGGTGGTATTCAGGTGCCCAAGTATCTAAGCTAGTTTAACACTGTTGAATCTAGGCCAAATAAGTGCTTTTAAGTTTTCCCCTTAAGCTCTTTGGGCTTCAGTTTTCCCACTTCTGAAATCAGAGTTTTGAAATCAAGATTTATGGTGGGAGAAAAATATCAGCTGCCTCTCACACAGAGATCTTTTCTGCTCTCACTAAACTGCGATGAATCTTAATTCTGAGCAAGAGGTTTTGAGATCCTCACAGCTGAGGATCACTGTTTTAGCACCTTCTGCAAGCTGAAGGGGAAAAAAAACACCCTCAGTACTGTCATTTCAAACCAGCTTATAACATTTCCCTAAGAAGCTATTTGGGATGTAAAATTGTATCACACCAAACCACATCAGCCATCTTTCAGTGAAAGGAAAGAACAATTTACTATTTAAAATATAGTATTCATGTTTTAACGAGCATAGATCTTTGTCTATAGTTTTGTGAATGAACAGATAAATAATTAAGCAAGAAACAAAACATAAAATATTATGTGCAGAACTATCTCTACCTTTCACTTCCCAACTCAGTGACTTTTCCCAGTGTTTTTATCAGACATATTTGTTCTGTGAAAATGGAATGTAGCTTTTCTTTAAAGTGCATCTACAAGACACACACGAGAGTCAGATCTCAGCTGGGAACTAAATTTTAATTCTGGTTTTGCCACATCAATATGAAACACCCCTTTCTTTTGTTTTAACATTCTGCATATCTGATTTATTTAGCTTACTTGGAACCCTCACTCTCCCCTAACTTCTTGGATTCAGGAAATAACTACTTTTTGGGCTTTCATCACACAGATTTCTCTCATTTAAAACACATATGAGATGAAAAAGCTCAAATTAAAAAAAAAAAAAAATCGGGGAGAAGTGAAGGTATTTCTTGAGGATACTCCCTGAGCTGCAAATATTTAATTTTGGCATAGCATATACACAGAGAGAACAGCTATCTCCTACCTGCCCTGTGTGCACACACCCAGGGTGACAGGGGAGACCTTGGCTGGGGGCACCCAGCAGCAGGAACATGCCAAGATGCTGGAAGTGGGCTATAAAGCAGAATTCATTTTCAGGTGATCACCTCTGGGTATTCACCTGAGGACAGATCTTGTAAGGTGTTGAACACTCTGGCACCAATCCAGAAAATCATTTATACCCACGAGGAGTGTGCCCAAGTTGAGCATGCATTTTTGTCCTTTCCTTGATTCAGCTCAGATGGAATAGTATTACTTTTCAGGAGCTTTTTATTCTGTGCCTGATGAGAATAGCCTTCACTCATCACTCGTATGTTTGTTGCTTAGGGTCAGAAAGAGGATCAGACAGGAAGGCTTTTTCTCAGTTCTGATTTCCAAGGGTGAGAGGGAAAAATCCACTTTTTCCTTTTTTGAGATCTAGTAGATTGCAAGCAACGAGAATGCAGTTTGTGCACTGTCTGTTACAACCTGTCCTCTCTTGTCACTGCAATCCCTCAAACATGTCTGCTTATCCTTGGAAGCTGGAAATATTATTTCTTCATATGTGCTAAATCGAGGAAGGTAATTGTTTAAGAAAACTCTAGTGATTGCCTTGGAAATAATAAAACCACTTAAAAATTCAAGTGTGCAGCCTTTCCTTTCTCAGTAGGAAACATCCACTGTCCAGTACTCTGATGCCTAATTGCAATCCACAGAACACTGGAGAAAAGAGGAGAGAGGCCACATTGCAGTCCCTTGAGTCTTCTCTGTATGCTACAATTAAGTTCCTCCATGCATCTGTCTTATTTTCCCTTTCTTATGTCCTTTCCAGGCAAAAACATTTTTGTCCTGAGGGATGGTTTTTTATTTTGTTTTGCTTTAATTATCTGAAGTAGAACATGTAAAAGTCATTATTTCATACTGTACAAAATAAATCCTGTTTTCCTTATTTATTTATGGTTAGAGAAAAGTTTGTGCTGAAGTTAAAAATAAGTCAATTTACCTGCAAGGCAATTAAAGCCCTATTTATTTCTGGTTCACAAATATCATTGGTTCTGATATTAAATCAGTAAATAGAAAACTGTATGGCTTGGGGCCAGGGAGAGAGACAGCATTAGCAGTCATTTAGTGCGACCACAGTAAGAGCTGAACAATCTGATGCTTGGGCAGTGCTGAACTCAGGGAAAATGCAGCACTGACTCTCTCTGCTACTTTTTTCGCCTTTTTGTCTGTGATGGATATATAATAATTATATTTTGCCAGAATGCCAGTGGAAATGGAAGTGCTGTTGCTAATGTAGAGGCTGTAAAGCCATCAGAGGAGCTTTAAGCAAATGTTATCTGTTTTACTGAAGAAATCAATTACACACAGATTGCTTAAACCAGTGACAGGCATAGTAAGGAGTAAAATCTGTTAAGCAGAAAACTTACAGCCGTCAACATGTACAGATTTACATGTTATATGATACAACTATTCAAGAATTTCAGATTACAAAAATCAAGGAAAAAGAGAAAAATAAGAGAAATAAAGTCTAGAAAAAAAATTCAAGGCGCTTTTTAAAGTTCATCTCTATATCTTATGCAGCTGAGATGCTTCACCTTTTTTCACCTCCCCTTTCATTGGCATGGGAAAGAACTGGTCAGGATTCTTCTACGCTACCTAGAAGATGGGCAATTTTGAGGGACCTGGGCTTTGACATTGGTCAGTTGTTAATGGTCTGTCCAAATTTGGAATACATTAGTAATATCCTTACATTGTTTGTGCTCTGCCATTTCAGGGTATTGCTTTGGTTGAGAAAAAAATTTAATAGTGCTTAGGCTTCTGCATTTAATCATATTATCGTCTCATTGTTTCTGGGTACAAAACAATTTCTTTTAATTCTGAGAGGATGATTTATAAGATGATATGCATGTTAGCACATATTAACAATTACAGCAAAGAATGTATTGAAATTGCTTGCCACAGAATCATTTATCTTTTACTCACAGAAGAGTGTTTGCACATGGTTGTGTTAGATGGGGCCACTTTGCATCCATATTTTCATATTTAAGGAATGGCAAGATGGTATCTCTACAACTTGTGAGAAAGCAGCATGTAACTGAGCACTCAAAAACAGAACTGAAAAATTAGCTGCTTCTTCTGAAAGTATTGGCCTTAATCATTCATAAAGTGAAAAAAATATGTAGTCAAAACTCCTTTGACAAAAAAATCCCTAGTCAGATCTGCCTCTGTCTTGGCTTTTGCACTGCTGATACTTAGAGCATTAAACATCCTTACAGAGACTATCACTGTTCAAAAGGACTGTCAAGCCTGTTAATTACTCAGGTGGAGTTAGCATACAGCTCATTAAACCATGTCAAAACTTTCAGTCCTTCTCCACTATATCAGTCCCTTTAGAGACTCTCACATCAGGATAATTTGATTCTTAAAAATACATTAATTCAGATCATACATTACACCAACAAATTATTCCACTTTCTTTGTAAAACAGGTCTGATCCAACCAGAAAGGCTATTGCAGAAAAGACAGCTTCTGTAATTAATATGTAGTGGGTGTGTCTGGTGCAGGCAAGGAGCGTTTGCAAGCTGTACTCGAGGGTAGCGCTTACAGAATGGTTATTGGCAGACCTTTAGAAGAAATGTATTTATTGGAGTAGAAATATAAAAATGGTTTGCTGCTCTTGTGAAAGGTTTATTACAATTGTACAAAGTATTCACAAATCCATAGTCTGAACCTTGGCTGTATGGGTTACAGTGTTGCCTCAGTTTTGCTCCACAACAGTGGAAGTTCTGTGACAAAAAATTAAAGACCAAGTTCCCCCTCACCTCCCCCTGCCAGTGCCTGAATTATCAAAATTTCTTCGCTTCAGCAAAAAGCCATTAAAAAAAATAAGAGTTGATATAAATCTTCAGAAGTTGGTTTGTGGTTTAGAAACTTACATCTCACTGTCAGAGGTACTCCTGATACTCACAAACCTAAACTATATTTAATTAGAGACTAACTCAAGTTCCACCCCTCCAGGAGGAGCTCCAGATATTTTAACAGGAGTTTGCATCTTGCCATGGTTCAAGTTATCTCTGAAAAAATCTATAGAGGCAATTGAGAAAACTATGCTGGAGAAAAGTCCCAAAATTGTCCGTGTGTAAATTGTTTGTAAAATGTTTTTTAGCGTTAGTTACAGTTATACTTTTTTTTTTTTCACTTTAGTGAAGCACATTTGACCTGGTGAGTAAACTGGCTGAGACTGGCTTTCTTCTAATGTCTGCAAACCAAAGCACAAAAATCTGGTTTGAACTCAAGCCACTTGGGTTCATGGCACTTTATACATCCTCATCCAATGCAATCAGGATCGATTTACAGGAGTATGAGATTTTTCTTATGAATATAATTGCATTTGGATATAGTTTGTGAAGACTCCTTTTTTAATCAGGGAATAAAAGTATGATTTTTATTATTTCAATGTACAGAATAGAAGCTAAGGAATTTGACAGCAGGAAAATATTTTGCAGGGGTAAGCAGGCTAGTTAGTATAAGACTAGCTGCAAGTTTTAGAAAGAGGACATGATTTTGCTCATTATGTTCAGTCACTCCAATTGGCTTTAGCAGAAAATCATTGCATGGAATGTCTCGCTAGATCAGCACAAAGTTTACAAGATCTATGACTGAGAAGCAATCATCCACCACTGAGGAAGACCTAACTGTGTTAAACACATTTCTAAAATGACACTTCCAAAATGGATTTCAGTTCTTGATGAATGAAAGCCATCATCACGGTTTTAAAGTTTAGTTTGTTGTTTTTAAATGTGCACTCCACAGGAGTCAAATGTTCATTCTTACCCTGCCTTGCTGGGAAAAAAAAAAAATTGGAACAAAATGTAGAGGACAATTAAACATGCAGAAGACTTTCTCCTCCAAAATCCTCACATTGGTAATACTACAATAATCTTCAAATTTATCACACCAGACCTCCAAGTGTGATAATGCATCTTTAAAATACGAACTTCAAGCTAAAATATTAAACATGTGTTTCCTCCTCCTATAGGATAAGTGCTGAAATGTCACACACTATTGGGGAAAATGACCCGTAAGTGTTTTTTTCCCTCCTACTGGAGCAGTTAGTGTGGCGTGCAGTGAACCAAATCAACAATGTGATTCAAGCTGTCTCTGCAGCGTCATGGTGAAAGAAAGGATAAACTATAAAAACTACCCTCCTACAGCTCTTAGTTCTTGCTTCCCACACTTTAACATCTTCTGTCACCCCTGGCGCTGTTACTGACCCATACTAAGCTAAACTAAAGGATGATAAGTTTGCTGCCTTTGCCCTTGTCCTAAGGGGCTGCACATTATCCTATCAAGCATCAGAAGCCATTTCTGTGGGATATTTGTCAACCTAAGAAGTCCTTTTAGAACAAATGAAATGGGCAGCGAATTACAAAAATGTCATTCTCTAAAGGAAATGGATGAAGGCTTTTGTTCCCCAGTAATAAATAGATGCCATAGGCTTATAACACTATTTTTGTATTACATTTGACAGGGTTACTATTTCCAGTTCATTAAGGAAACAGCTTGAAAACTATTTTTTTTCATATGCTTTTCAAAATAATGTTTTCCCAGTAATAAATATAAGCAATAGCTCACATAACGTTAACTTCAACAACAAGATTTCTTTCAAGGTACTTGTATTAGGGATTACTACGTGTCAAATGGAAAGTTTTAAATACATATTTTTTCAGCATATATAGATGCTTATTTAACAGACAGGTAATAAGCACGTAAGTATTAGTGCTTCATCCTGAATTTTTTTGAAATATTTTAAGATTGTTTTTTAATTTATCTTTTGCTAGACCGATTTTCTTGTGCATGATGATCTTATGGAACCTCATGATATATACTCCATAGGCTAAGGTCAAGCAAAGGAATAATAACTCACTTCCTTAAATGAATGCTTCAAAGTAAACCTTCTATGTTTAATAGTGGTAAACAGAGGTCAGGATGACACTCTCCCAGGCTTGAGAATAAAGCCTGTGTGTTAATATTCTCCAAGAATTACAGCTGAATTTCTGGGTGACAAAATGTTTGCCGAAGTATGTCCCTGACAAAATATTTGACAGTGCTATGAATGTCAGACATCTGAATTTTTACAAAAAGCTAAACTGAGATGCACGTGTAGAAATACACATAATGGTGCTTTGATAGTTTCCTTTGCTATTAAATGTTGTGCTAAAATGCTTCAAAGAGGATTATTAATTATTTTGGCACACAGAAAGTTCTTTCTGAAGACACTGACTGAAAAATTAAGTGATATATGATATATTGACACAAGTGAACTTAACTGCTCTGTCAGTCATAATATTTAATGTGTAAGGTGTATTTCTCTCATCATCCACTAATCAATTATTAAGGGAAAATTTTATTTACATCAAAGTACTATAATATTTCTTACGTTTACAGCTTATTTTTCCCTGCAAAATAGTCTCTCAACTACTGTACTGCTGGCACTAGTTACTACTGATTACAAGTGAACATTTTGTTAATAAGAAGAGCTCAAAATTGATTTTGCAGGAAGATAAATCAGTAAACCAGACCATTAACTGGTCCCCTGCTTCGTAACTATTTCACTAATTCCAGACTAATTCTATTCAGATCTTTATTAGTTAGATATTTTCACGAAGTGAGCTGGACATGGACCAAATGCGGGGTGAACAGTAAAGAATATATTGATAAATGCACTCCTTCCTTGTAGTGTATTTTTCAAGACACACACCAGTGCACATTTCAGATTAGACTCCGTCCCTTAGTTATCATTAGTCAGGCAGAGACAGCTAAACTTTGCAATGAATAGCTCCCGGCAGTCCAGTACATTCCCTTTTTCCCCCTGCATGCCAGAGCTGTGTTCCTTCATGCATGGCCTCCCATTCGCAGGTGAGGAACTCAGACTCTTTGAGACCTAAACCAGTGGGATCCTGCCAAGATCTCCTTCTGGGAGTGGGGCTGAGGGAGTTCAGCTCTCCCTTTAGTTGGGGCAGACAGAATTACTCCTGGGTTCAGGCTGAACTGATTTTCTTCTGCCAAAATGAATTCCTTCTTGCTAAACAGAAATGACAGTGGGTTTTTTAAAAAGCATTAAATAATTTCTTCTGCTGAAACAGAAATGACAGAGGTTTTTTAAAGAATGATGAAGTATTTAACTAGACAAAAGTGCTTTAAGTGGAAAGCAAAGTTTGATATGATATTTCCAAAATGAGTAGCTTTTAGGCACTTTTAGGGAGCCTTGAAAAAGCAGGTTAGACTTAGAAAATGCTGTAATGAAAGGGGACACTGGTAGAAGTCCTTCATTTAGACAAAGCAGATCTCATATTAAATTTCTTCCCCTGCCTAACTGATAAAGTGAAAAATTTCTTTCCCTCTAGGGTTCAAACTGGGATGTCAACAGTCAAGAGAAATTAACATTCACCTATGGGTATGGCATGTTTTTGGGACACTGGAGATCATTTGTTTACAACCCCTCAGAAAGAGCAGAGAACAGCTCCATCTATTCTGCAAGTTGGATGCACTGTGTAATCCTGGGGTAAGAGGAATCACCAACTCTGGTGAGGATAGGCAACAAACATAGCCTTTTATTTCCTTGTGCCATTTCACTTTTTTCAGTATCAAACCAAACTACCAAAGAAAGTGGTGTTATTATTCCATAATGTGATTTGATCTGGGAAGAAAAATATGCTTTTCTTCCACATTATCATCCTTCCCTTTAAGTGAGAGCCCTGAGAAACCATGTTCCAAGGGGATTTTTGTAGCTCCTATATTTTCTAGGGCAAAGCTGATTTCAGTGTTAATAAGAATTCCATAAAGGCATGAAAGAGCATGTTAACTTCACAAAAAGGTTAAAACTTTCAAAATGTGTTATCTGAATTATCTTATGAAGAATATTATGTCATGTTAAAGGTTATTAGCAGTGTAGAGATCAGAATTTCAGGACGCTCAGATCCTGCTTTTTTTCTAAAATACTGATCTTCCTGCAGCTCTTACAGATTTCAGGGTAGATGCCAGCCCTCTTCACCTGTGAAAGCCAGGCCCACCTACTAGGATTTAGCTGCCAAAAAGGTATTTTAGCAGATAACTTTAACACACCCAGTTTTGAAAAAAATCTGCCTTTGATTTTTTTAGCATTCATCACTGCCTTCTGTAAAGAGTTTGGGAATATTACTGTATGCTGTCGAACAGCTGCTGCATTTCACTCCAGGCATGTATGAAGTGTTCACCATACAGTTTTTCATACCAATTTGCTAGGTTTGCATAGCACTCTGGGATCCTGTAGATGAAAGGAACTGTATCGAGGTTAGATTAATGTTACAGTGAAACCCCTACTAACAGGCACAAGCTAACCTAAATCACCTGTCCTAACACACAGTAAAATTTCAGTTTCTGTGAAAAGTTCCCTGATATTAGTTCTGCTATATTATGTGACTACTTGTTGTAATGGCCAAATTATCACCAGGCCCTTTGGTGGCTGATAAGAGGCTTTTACTTTGGATAGTACGTGAAGCTGTGAACAGATGCAGAACCAGGAAAAAAAGCCTGGTGCAACAAGCCCGGCTTCATGAGCAATCACAGCACAGCTTTTCTGAAAGTGGAGCTGCAATAATATTAGGCAAGTCTGAATTTTTTACTGGCAAAGTTTAATACAAACTCTCCAAGGAAAACAACCTCAATAGTAAACATGAAAAGCCATTTGAAGAGATATAGTTATTTTACTCTGCTGATCTTACAGTTTCTGTTACAATGGGCCTTAAAACACCAGCTATAATCCCAGAGTCAGCTTCAGTGGCTGCCCAAGTTACAGCACACTGTGGTAGATAGACAGACAGACACGCAGGAACTCTCACAGCCAGTAAAAATAAAAGATTTGGGGAGTTTAAATTAGAGAGTGCACTCATACCTACTCATGCACAGTTCTCACACTTACAAGTGTTAGAGATGTCCTGTGGTTTTACTTTCTTTACCCATGGACCCACAGTGCAGGGTAGTTTAGCCACATCACTAAATAAAAATGTGCAGTTGCTGAAAATACACACACACACACACACACACACACACACACACTCTGTGTGTTTATATAGAACAGACAGGGGTAAATAAAAACCAGACATGTACAGCAACTGTTGAGATGAAAAAAATTCATCAGTTATTTTTCTAAAGGTCATAGCTAATGCAAAATAGTGGGTACTGTTTGTAACTAAAGAGTGAAACAGAAACCAAAAGCAAGAATTTACTTATAAAAACATGATCCATAAAAGCCAATAAAACCCTCCGAAATTGCCACACTTAACTCTGTGGAACCTGAATAATAATAATAGCAATAGTAATAAAAAATAATAATGAATTTGCAATCATACTTTGCTTTCAAGCTTAAAGATTTCAATGTGCTTGACAAACACTAAGTATCCGAGATAAATTTATCTGCAGATAAATAAATCAAGACCCAGACCACAAGCCAGACAAAGGAGTAGGACTCAAAAATTCCCCTTCAATCTCATGCAGTGTCTATTGCACAGTTTTCTTCAAAGTGAAGTAACTTATTCCTCTGCAAAGAAGAGCTCAAAAATGCAAAGGATTAGGTTACGGTAATGGTTTAGTTGAACAACAAAACATTTGTGTACACTCGAGAGCATCTGAGAACAATTGGTCTTCATCATAGCTGACGGTCATGCCTCTTCATGACTTGTTTGGAAAAAGGGTGAAACAAATTAATTTATATCACTTCAGCAGGCAAGCAGTAAAATGTTTTTCTTGGCTACTGATTCATGTATGCTGCAGCCGTGTTACATGTATAAAAGTGGGAAACATTTCCTTCCTCCCAATTCCTTTCACATCTCTAGATTACCAGGGGGTAATGACTATGCCATGAAATCAAGGTCAGTTCTCATCAGTTTCAATGAATACTTTACAAAGAGTGAGCCTGGTCCAAGAACTGCAGTATTCATTTACCAAGACACCTAAGAAGAGCTAATATTTTGAGGAACCTGTGAATTCCATCCACTATTTTCAACATAAAGTGAAACTTGACTAAAAGTGAGCATTTCACAGCATTTGTCACATGAGACTAAAAGTGCAATTTTAATGCTACCAGACAAGGGGGAAACATCTACCACCTCACAGAATGTGTAAGTTAAAGAAATAGACATTATTCCAAGGATGCCATAAATGGCATGTCGCTTACAGACTCAGTAAGTGAAAATATACTATTGACATTTGATAATTCAAATCTAGTTTTGTATACGGCTCTATGAGCGGCAACAAAAATACAGAGAATTCGAGAAAACCCAGTGCACTAGACAAAGTATGTATGCTCAGCTGTGTTCCCCTAACGTTGTCACACGTTGTTTTTCTCACAGTAACTCAATGCCACAGGGCTGTTGGCATAGACAGGTCTCGGTTTAATCAGCACAGAACATCCAAACAAGTCTTAATCATATACATTACATGAGATAAACATTTACAAAATTAATATTGATGTTTCCTATGCTAGCAAGCAAACGTGTCAATGTGGGAGGAACGTACCACTACAATAACAGTAACAAAAGCTCTAGAGCCTCTGTGTGACTGAACCACTGACCTCGCTACTACAATCGAGTGCCCTCTTTTTCTCTGGTGGTGTGCCTATTATCCATACTGAACAAAGCTGCCTTCTCTGTAGTAAAGGAATTCAGGGCTAGTTTCTTATAGAACTTGGTTTTCCCATGTTCAGTGGTTGTTGAGCTGCCTTAAATACTTACAGGGATATAGATGAGTGTTCTTTCTAATAATATTTCAGGGAAAATATAATTCTTATTTCTGCCCTTTTCATTTATTTATCCTAATTTTTCTTATTAGTACAGCAAAGTTAAACCAAGACAGAAACATCAGTTCAGGGTCATGAATGGTTTGAATTCCTTCCAAAAGCTTTTGCAGTGGCTCACCTACCCTTACCAGGGTATCCAAGCACAAGCTGTTGACAAAGGAATCATACCCACAGAAAGAGCGATTATCCAGAGGCTGGAAAGCATTAAATTTGCACAGTGAATGTACTAGAGCTGACAGTAGCAGAGACCTCCAGGTGTAGGGGACATCCATACCAGTATTTTAGTTCAGAGCAGGAGTGTGCTTGTGAAGTGAATCTCCTAACTTCTCCACTTACTGCATTTCAGCTTGCATCATGGAGAAGTCTAAGAACGCCCGTGCTGCTTTCCAAGTAAACCGGCAGCACACACCTCTCTGCTCCTACTCCTGCTGGATGTTGGGTTCCCAAGAGCAGATGAGAAGTAGCACATATGAAAAACTTTGCAGGGCATACACTACAGAAACTCATGTCTTCAGCATCAACAGTTTCCCTCCACAGATCTGTTCTTACCAGGCTACAGTACTTGCTAATGGCAACTTTGCTGCTGTGAGCCGCAGCCACTCCTGCTGCTCATTCCCTCCCCTGATGTGCTTTACCCCCTTGAAAATATATGCAGGGAAAAGACTGAGAGAAGAAGTCAAATAACTTCAAAGGAAAATTAATCATAAGTTTCAACTCATTATCCCCTTTATTTTTAAGATACAACATGATTAAAGCATTTTATTTCAGTACATACCTACCAATAACACAGAAATGGCATAAATGAGCAGAAAACAAAAGGTGAATGGTTATGAGATCTACAATAGCACAACCATGGTTTTTGTTTTCATTGCTTTTGCCTCCCAACCTCTCTTCTGATTTTTCACCAAATCACTAATCTCCAAACTCAATGGGCTTTGGGTTGATGCCTTCACACCCATGAAACGGTTCTAATTCTTTGGGAAATCACCCAGCATCTACAAGGTCCCAATTCCTTCAGCCTCCAGACCCAGCTCTGATTTTAGTTTCCTCCTGACCCAATTAATTAACTGACTTTAATTCAATACAAACTAATTTGTTCAACCAACACCTGCTACTTTGCACCCCGAATTTAACCTCTTCAGGTCTCCCCTACTATGCAGAAAGCAAGCAGTGCATCAAAATGGGTACTCCAAATATTCTTCAGTCAGAACCCACATACTTGCTGTGGGACACATTCCTATGAAGATCAAATGGAAAAATATGACTTTCTGTCACAGTGCACACACTGCTCAGTGCAAAAGAAGTGCTATTTACGTTAACGTTCATTTTTCTTATTAGTCTAGTGTGATTGATGGCAACTCACATCGACTTTAATGGAGTTACACTAATTTACACAAGAGTAAATTTGGACCATAGGGATGATATTAAATGTGACCTTAATCTGATTTAGTCAGAATATATGTTAATATATTTTTATTTCAAACTGATACTATAGTGCTCAGTAATTACAAAGGTGGACAAAATATTAAAACCTCTTTATTAATATCAAAAAATAGCATATAAGTGTTTTAACTGAGGAAAACACAACGAACATTGAAATTGCTTCCAGTTACTGATGACCTTAGAGGTTATTTTCTGTAGCAAAGAATAAGCAATGGCTCTGTTGCCCTGTAAAGAACAATTAATCTGCCTAAAATAATTTCAGGACCCCCTTGTGCATATTGTACCTACAGAAGCCTAACTCTGTCCATCTCCATGTCCTACACACCCAGAGTCCACACTGTTCTGATCTGCTTGCAATACTGTAATTTGTTCAGCAACAACTTTCAACATTATGTACTTTACTTATGTAATCTGAAGGGAAAGAGGGAAGAGGGAAAAGAGATGGCTTTTCCAGATGTAGGAGATAATTCTCTCCTTTTTCTAGTGCATGGGCAATAAAAGACTTCTGAAAGCAGTCCAGTGGGCTCAGAAAAAAACCCTAACCAATCAAACACTGGAAAAATGCATCCAAACAATACACTGTGATAAAAAATGGGAGTGAAGTTGAAGGAGACAATTGGAAAGGTTTATTTTTTTTAATTTTATTTTGAGGTAACATTAACTCAGCATATAAATTAAAAATTACTCTTTTATGTAAGTGTGTGTACCTATGATATATGTATGCATTATACGTACAGGAATAGGTGTTGACATGCAGACTGTCAGGTTTTCCTGATCCATCACATTACCAATGAAATCTATTACTATTAAACATTGGTAATCACATGCAGACACATACACATATATCCAAGCATTCGCATCAGTGCCTATACGCACGCAGTTACACATGAACACTGCAATATCATCTCTGTGAGGATACAGCCCTACAAATATGCTGCAGGATTCACACAGAGCCACACAGTGCTGGAATTATGAAAAGCACCAGAAGCTGGACCAGCTCTTCTTCCAGGGAAGTCCGTGGTAAAAACCTCAATGAACTCCACAGGATCAGAGTGGCACCAGAGCATTTAGCAGGGCATCCTGGTCACATACAAACAGCTTACCCGTAAAGCGTATGTATGCATAAACCATCTACTTCTTGTGTGCCAGAGGAATGCACATCTGCATATAGCTACATAAATCTTAAACACAGAAAATATATGCTAAGGCTATAAAAATTCAGTGTGCTAGAACTCGATGGGATGCTTACATTAGTGCAGATGAGGTGGGTATTGTCTGAGCTTTTGTGTGCTTTTTGCACTACTAGAGGCAAAAGACTGACTGAGCTTTCCTCTCTAGCTTTGTTTTTTTTACCTAAACAGGGTGTTGGGATGAGTACTGAACCTCCACCAAAGTGTGGAAAAAAAGCCTCTTCAATCAACAAGCTCAGTATTTTCACAATTTTCACGTCATTGTAGGTGATAAAATATACACAGTGTTCTCTTTGGATCTCTAAAAGGCTTTTCCCCCTGCTACAGCTCTAAAGCTTATTTTACATTTTAATACTTCAGACAGTAGCTTGTCCAGCTTCTTTTCATCTCTACATTTCCCCTCTCTTCTTTCTTTCTCTTTTTCTTAAGTATTGTATTACATGAAACTCAGCCCTTATTTGGCAGGATTTTATGCAGTCTGTGGTGAGAGCTGAATTCTGAAAATGTTCAGGAAACACTGGCTAAGTGGGGAAATTTATTTGCCTGAGCCAGAGATAACATCTTTCTTAGGCTCCTTTTTGAAACACTGGCACTTGTCAAGCAGAATTCTCCTGTTCCCCCTTTCCTCTCTCTCGTAAACACGCACGTGCACACTTATTAAGGATGCAGCGGAACTTAGCCGACACTATAAGTTGGAGTTTTTATTCATTCTGTTTCTACACCCAGTAGGAAGAAAAAAAAAGAAGAAATCAGAGATGCTAAAAAAAAAAAAACCCAACATTTTTTTTTTCCCTTTCCAGAACATTCAGCCCTTCTCATTCTCTTGTTTTAAAAAAATGATCTATGTCTCCCGTGCCAGCCAAGCTTTCACATTTTTCTTCATTAGAAAATACATCTGTAAAGCAAAGTCAAAATTTTGGCATTTATTTTTATGGTCACAGGGTAATGTTCTTCATGAAACATAATCTAAAGCATAAACAGTGAGGGGGAAGCAATCATTTCTCATCCAGGGCACAAGACAAACCTGAAGAGTAAGTACGCACTGATTCAGAGCTCTGCTCGCCTGGCACAGCTGTGTGTTACGCATTTTGGGGAGGACAGCTGGGGGCCGAGCAGGTGATTTGGCAAAATCATTTGGGGGTGGCAAGGAGTGAGGCTGAGGACAAAATTAAAGGCTCGAGTCTATAAGGAGAGAAGTTTAATGCCTGAGTGCTCGTTTTGAACTGTGACCTAAGGTTTGGCTGGGCACTAACCACAGCATGCCTCATCAGCTCCTGTCACAGGTACCCCAGGGCATACCTCCAGCAGGGAGCCAGCTCCAGAGCTGCATCCTCAGCCACCAGCTCGCTCACACACTACTGAGACCCTGCCGAGAAATCAGCATGCAACCCGAGAAAGCATCCTTTCCTCTGGAATAAAAATTAATATTACTTGTCATATTTCATGTCTGAGCTCTTTTCATGCTTTATCCTCTGTAATGAGGGCTAAATTACCAATATTAGTAGATTTTCATGGCTAGCACAGAAAGAGCTGTTACCAGAATAAATGTTTGCATTGCTTCTGTTGGACACAGGCTTTGCTAATGCAGCTTTGCTAATTATTTCTAAATAGGCAATAATCTGCATCCCCTAGTGCTGGGTAGTGGATTGGCCACGTACCTGCTATTTCCCTTATTTACATGTTTTACAACTTTATCAACTACACTAATTACACTCTGAACACTGTTTAAAATTTTCTGTTAATAGAGATACAATGATGCACCAGAGGATGTGTATTTATGCCATAATTACGCCTCTGTTCCTGCGATGCAGTCTCCAATTAGCTGTCGACGGTGGCACAAGCAGCTGCCTGATATTCTAAAGCAGTGAAACATCTGCACGGCGGATGATACGCTCACATGGATTTTTTTTTTAAGCCTAGAAATTTACACCCAAGGGAGTGCAGACAAATAGGAGCCTGTCATGTGTAGGGATGATTAGAAATCCTCACCATGGCAACATTGGAGCAGCCATGTCACAGAGTGAGGGGACACATGTCTAGATGAAGGCGCTAAAAACATTTGCCTTTTTTTTTTTTTCTCCAGCATTCCCAACTTCCCTCCCTCCCCCTCTCCTTTTCATATTCTTCTCTTTGCATCTAAAGCCAACCAAAACAGCAGGTGAAAAGGCCAAAATCTGCAGCCCATGCAAGGAATATGACACAGTAGATTTAGTGTCAGGAAAACAGCAAGCAATCAGAGGATGCTGCCAGGCATCCACTGGATATTTTCTTTCAGGTGGGGGAGGGAGAAGATGGAAAAATAAAGGAGAGAAAAAATATGGGCATCATTCAAAATAAAGCCCCGATGTCTTGATCCCAGAATGACATTTAATAGATAACTTCCATTTAACCCTCATTAACAATTTTTCTCTGACTAGTTGACCAGCCAGCATGTACTGATGAGGGGGGGAGGGGAGGGAAAGAAAGGTGAAAGCCTGGTATAAGCCTCTGTTTCCAGCACACTGTTTCAGCTTTGAGCCATTGTATGTATTAGAGAGTGTAACAGAGTTACTGTATTTTCATCTTTATACCTAAAATATTGATTTTTTGCACAGACGAGGGTGTTAATTTTATCAGGCTCCTTCTGGGCTATTGCCATTTGCAATGTAATATCAATTTCACATAATAAAATCATTACAATTAGTCAAGGGTATCATTCTAGAATAGAGGCTTGCCTGAATGGCAGGGAGACGGCATTGGTTTGGATCCAAATCTCTCGTTGTTACTCCATCTACCTGTGACTGGTCGTCCTTCTGTGACTGGTCAAATACCACCAACATGTTTAGGAAAGGCTCCAGAGCAGTCCAGAAATCTTGCAAAGCCAACTTATCTTACAAGATTTCCTTTGTTTAGTTGGATGGAGCATTTGAGAGACCAGCTGCACTTCTCTGAAAAGAGCTCACAGTGTTTCACTCTCACTGGATCTTGAGCCTCAAATACCAACTCAAAGCTGCTGCTTCTACCTTGTCTTAAATGATGGTGTTTTAATAAACGTTTTATTTCTAAACCAAAGGCTAACCTCTGTGGTATATAAAATATTTAGTGAGGCCTTTATTATAAACACAAAATTCATTATTCTTAAAAGAATATATTTATGGTTTTAGTGCCCAGGGGTCTAATTGATCTCCTGAAAAAAATTAGTATAGTGGAGAGAGCAAGTAGAGTGAGGAGAGAGAGGGCTGTGAAGGTGTACTTTGGTGAAACAGTAAACTCAAAAGTGAGAGTCTCAACTGGACCATCAGAGGCTGCCACACCTGTGGGCGCATCATAAACCTCAGCTTTGCTCTGAGTCTCTCTGCCTGTGCCATAGAAGACAGACACTTCATGCTACTTCTAATTAAATTCCAAGCAAAATAAGCAAATTAATTAACATTTGCTGACTTCAGAACATGTGCTCGAAATATATTGAGAATGAGTAAGTAAAATGTTTTTGGAATGTAATGAGGAAGTTTCTCTCTGCAATTACTGAGCTGAGAAACTGCCCAGTGTTACAGGGTACCTGTGTCACCATACCATGTGCATAAATTTCACTTGTTATTCATTGTGCATACCCTGTTTTGCTCAGTTCTCATACAGGAGAGTGTGATATTGAAGAGCCACTATGTGTCAGTGCAAGGACAGAGTTTATCTGATAAACAAGTCATTTTTGGAAACTGCAGATGCTCCTACTGTGAAGCATTAAACGTGGCCCCTCTTAGATACACAGAATGGGGTTCTGGTCAACTGAGCACAGGCTGATAAGCTCTGCACAGCTCTGAATGCTGTTTGCCCACATACTAATGTTAAACAAAAGAACTGCAGACTGCAGAGAAAGCATGCGGGTCAGACAACTAAATTGCTTAAACCCTTAGGCAGCCTTCTGAAAAGAAAAGGCATGAAAGAAGCTGATATGAGCTTTTATGCAGAATTGTTCTGTTTATTATCCCTGTTAAGAAAATGATGGTAAGGATCTTGTTAAACTATATATTCCCAAATAAGACAAGAGGACAACCACCTACTAAACAAGATACAATATGCCATTGGTCATTACATGATCAGACGTATATCTGTTTTACATTATTTTCAGATTATGAATATAATAAGATGACTACAATAAAGCTGTACAGACAATAACAAATGCTGTTAAATTGCATTTTTTGCATTCAGTCATATGATTTATCATTGGAAGTTTGAGGGTAATAATGGTCTGTCATTGTAGAAACCTACATCATGTTAAAATTTCACAATCTTGTATTAAAACTTTGTTAGAGTACAGTTGTTATAACTCTATTCAACTACATTTTGCGACGACTTAACAATAAATCTATGGCAAAGTATATCACTGTGATAACATCCAAACTTGCCTTAGATGAAATAGCGATACGATTTTATTACAAGATTTCTCCTATGGCTAGCACGAAAAAATATTGAAAAATAACGCTTGTCTGGAAAAACAGAGAGGGTGGAGAGCGTACGTGTCTTGGTGGAATCTGTGCTTACCCCAAAGCCTGCTTGGTTTGCTCACCCCACAGATCACAGTAGTGTCTTCACCTTTCATTGCATTGTGCTTCTCTCTTACACACCCAGGCAGGCATGCGGGCACACACGCACACGCACATGGCACAGCGTGGAGCAGAAGGGTTCCTAAGACTCAGCATGCCAAACTCTACCTGTAGGAAGATGAGCCACTAGCAAAGCCGAAGTGTAGGGTGGCTGCATTCAAAATCATGGCAGCTTGTGTAAAGCAGAGACTCTGAATGGCCTATTTATCAGGAGAAACAGAAGAATACCTCACACTCTGAGACTCATAACAGAACAAAATTAAACCCTCTGCTTTTTTATTAAAAACATATATAAGACATCGTGGGATTCCATTGTCATTTTTCTGACATATGCCTCATCTGATTACACATGAAAACCATTCCTAAAAAGGCATTGCAAGAATGCAGCGTGTTTATCAGTGCACGTGCACAATGCCGCGCACTGTTAGTGCTTGCTGGTCGGAAATATGCTGTTTTTTAAATAAAGTAAACAAATTTATTACAAGTAGCCCTGGTCACTAGGAGCACAGCTTCACACCTGGCACAAGGTTGATGCATGGGACAAGTGCCAAGACCCCATCCTTCTGCAGAGCCCCATTACAACCTAGAACCCACATGGCATCCACACCTACTCCAACCTCTGTGGTCCTTTCTCCCTCAATGCAGGCCAGGCTGAATTCCAGCCTTTGCAGTGCTCCTTGTAGCACACCAGTGGTGGGATAGTGTGCACAGCAGAATGCTTCAAACCAGAGGAGATTTTGTTCAAGGGCACACAGGAGATGTTGCAGCTTAGTGGTGTAGAAGGAGCAAGATCGTGCCAACAATCAAAAAAGAGTTACTGGACAGAGCTGAGCCACTGACGCACTTCTCAGGGAGTAAAATGCTGTGTTTCTAAATATATATATTTTAAAAAGAAAGTAAGTCATATCACACGAATGCTGTGCACTGAAGTGGTTTAACTTTTCCACCCCGAAAACAAAGCCAACCTATCAACTCAGATGTTGCAACTGCCTGAAAGAAACCAAAAGGTGCTATACTGCTTTTTAAAATATCTTGTCTGGTATTCACCATCTTACTGAGAGATTCCCTTGTACTGTACAGTGTATATATCCTGAATAGTAGAGATATTTTCAATTTAGTGAATGGGGAAATTATTTAGCTTGGACCAAAGGAGATCTGTTTCCCCCTCCCTGCCCCTCACAAAAAGAGATGAAAAAACAAATTTTAAATAGAATATTTACCTAAAAAAAATTTTTTTTTGCCTTGTATGCTTAAACTTGTAAAATTAACAGTACTGAAAACACCACTGCAAAATACTAAACTGAAAGTTGCTATTTCGAAAAGCACCTAATTAACTATCACAACATTAATATTTCTCACTGCCTCCCAGGGCTCTTTGATCTGAACAATTACTTATTTCAACTAGATTTTCAAATATTCTTGGTCAGCCCAAAGTAGGCTGACAAGTAGTAAGAAACAGCTTTTTCCCAACACTCCTGCCCAGTGAAGTAGGGAAGCATAGCTGTCAGTATGTTCAAAGTGAGAAGCAGGATCAGAGAGATCAAGGCTCTTTCTGCATTGTAGTTTAGGCTGCTGGGCCAGAGAGCAAGTTATATCCTTGGACTCCTGATCCCCAACCCGTCACCCTCATTATGGATTAATCTTGCACCTACAGTGTCTGAGTGTCAAGAGTTTGGATCTGAGCACGAGGTATCGCGGACATGTCCTTCGTCATCTGAACTCAGAGGCAGGAGGAATCGAGCCCTGTGCCTGTATTTACCAGAGCACATGCACATAGAAAATTGATACTTGTATACACAGGCTTCTCCTACTACATTTTTTTTTTTAATGCTTAGCACTTCTAGCTCAAGCTGATTCTATGGAGTCTTTTACAAGTCTCTTATAGTCCTTCTGAAGGCAGAGATTTCAAATTGTTTATATAATTCCTGTAGGTGGGCTGTGCAAAGTAGCTGTTAGAAGTGCTTTATTTCACACTTTTGACTATTTTCAGATTTTAGCTGCTAGTAAGCATGTCTCCTTCCCATCCTTTGTAGTTCTGTAACTAGCAAGGTATGAACTCAAGTAATAAAAGTGGACAACATCAACATGATCTGACGACTGTACATACTTGCTGTGGTTGCAGTTTTATTGCAGAATAAATAGTCCAGTACAGTCTGAAAGGTGCCCACAGCCACAATATATGGTACTGAACTGTCAGAATTAGTCCTATGTTTAAATGACAGAGTACATGTACACTGACTTTAGATTCAATTTATTTTTAACAGTAGGTGGTTTCATAATTATTTTGAAGAAAAATTATGTACAGTTAATAACCTTTTTCTGAGATTAAGACCTTTCTTGATTCTATTTGTTAAAGCAGGCAGTAAACAAAAAAAAGGACAAGCTTTATGAATGTCTATCTTACTTTATTTTTCTTTTGTCTTTCTTTCTCTTGGGGCATAATCCAGTAAAATGCTGAGCATCCTTGATATGTAATGTTTCCCGTGGGATTTACACCTTTCCATATCAGGAACATTATTTACTTGGTCGGAGACAGACTTTATCATCCTGTAGAATAATATGTAATTTATTGGATTTCACAAATTTAGAGGTTCACTCGGTTGTAATATATTTCAGTATGTTTCTGAATGTATGAAAATTTCTGTGTATTTCAATGATAGTGCTGTAAATTAATGAATGTACAATTTTTTTTCTGTTATTATTTTTTAAAACCAGCTACAGACTATCCATTGCTGGATCATATGAACTTTATCCCTCTAGCAAGCCTACCCAGAATAAAGACTTGCACAGTAAATCCCAGATGGTGAAGAATTGTTTTTATATTTCAGTTAAGGACTGAAATTGGGAAATTTCTCTTTCACACCTCAATTTCTGTGTAGCTTGCACTATTATGCTCAGCTGTATTATAGAGCAAGAAGCCTTTAAAATACGTAAATTTCCAGATGAATTTCTGAACAGAGAATGGTCGTACAGACTCAACCCATTCCAAAAACAGAAAATGTCAAAAGAAAGGAAACAGATCAAAACACTGTTTTTGACATTACTTTCAATTAAAGCTGCATCTGTGAGGTCCACATACGCTTGGTGAATTTTTAAGGAAAGAAAAGACATGAAGGAATTATTTTATACTGGATGGTGGAGGAATACCAAATAAATGGCATGCATTATTTCAGTACCTTAAAATCCCCTCTGGTACTGATTTCAGAAGATAATTTTCACTGTCTTCATTCCAAAATTATAGTATTCTGAAAATAAAATCTGACTTCCCAAAATTTATAAAAAAAACCATCAGAAATATTATGAATTAGATGAAACAGAATATTTCCTGAATTCTTATTGTACCTCAGAACTTCATCAGTTTTTTATACTAAGTCAATAAATGTATTAATTGGTGGAGATTCTACTACTTTTCGTAGGGTATTCCGTGGCAACTCCAGATTTTAAATACCTGTTCTTTTCAGAGAAAAATTGAGTGTCAACAAAACTGTATGTTTATGCGAACAACTCCGTCAATATTGCATGCAAATGATGCATTTTAGCATTCAAATGAGCATTTAGGGTTTTAAGCAGAAGTTTACACACAAGTGTCTGACATATGTATTCCTTTATATATATACATATATATATATGTCGTATGAGAGAAGCCTATCAGCTCAAGTTAAAGCCTAGATCCCAAAAGCAAGAGGAAAACAAGCCTTGTGGGCAGCAGAAAATGAGAGCAAACAAGACTGTTTAAAGGTTCATCTTTTCACAGAATAAGAAACTTTCAACAGAAAAAAAACCGCTACCACAAGCTCACAAAAAAACAAACTAAAAAACCCCACAAGAACAACATACTACGCCAAACATACTACGCCCTCCACCTCAATTTTTAAAATCCCAATAAAAAGCTTATTTATTTCTGCGTGATTTTATATTTTTGCTTAAACAGCAGATTTTTCCACATCGTGGCGTTCGGTGAGGCATTTTCCTGAGGGTCTGCCCCACTTGGCACCTTATTCCCATGCCCTGTTGCTGCCATGTACACTGTCCTTGCCAAATGAGGCCCCGAGCACCAGCTCATGTGGGTGGCAGAATTGCCCTGGTAGGCTGTAAGACCACCTTGCCAACGAATTTGACCTGACATTCCCGACCGGAGTTGATAGATGTGCAGTAGTTACTCAGGCTAAACTCCTGATCAATATGTCAGATTTTAAAACTGATTGCAACAAAGTAGACCCGGGATTATGAGGCACCTGCCTTCACAGGGACTGTGGAAAGACAAGTCTCAGACACTTGTATTTTGCATGTCACGCTTGATGGCGTGGTGAAAGATCTGAGCATAAGGCCGACACTTCCACACTCAGTTTAGCTGTGACCCATTAAGGAGACCAAAAATGTACAATATGCATAAAAAGGTGGCTAATAATGCATACACACACTCACACATGCACAGGCTGCGGCTGCCCAGAACACCAACACTTTTTGAAAACCACATGAACCTCCCAAACTGCACCATAAACATCCATTAACATGATAATACCCATTAATCCAGCCAAACACAACTCATTTGTCATCTTTCTGTTGCAACCCATCTGTGAGCGTGTAGGAAGGGGAGGGGGGGAATTCACAGTCTTATCTGTCGGGGGATTAGCTTCACAAGAAGGACTGATTTTAAGTAATTCTGTGGTAGGGAAAAGCTCATTTGTTTCTATTTATTGAAGGACCTTTTTAGTATTGTACTTTCATGATCTTAAGTCTTAAGCAAAGCAGTTAAAATGGGGAGAAAATTTAAAATGTTATCCAGCATTCGAATTTTACTTTTGCTACTTGCATCATAATTTCCTTATTTTTTTTTTAATTCCTTATGGATTAAGAGGTGCATTTCAGTTGCTATATTGATGTTTGATCTGGTGGGAAACATTTCTAACTTGAAAAATCTTTTTTTTCCTATTCTGTTTTTTGCATAGGTCTCCTCTTGGCTATGAAGAAGTAAATCTATAAGGCTGTAACCTAATACCAGGCATCCTGGCTCTAGAAAGATTGTGCATAGCAAAGTATAGATCCATAGGATATACTCTATACAGGAATCTCTAAACAATGTAAATTACATGTAACTTAGCCTCTTCCTCTCAGAGGTGTAGCTTCTATTCTACATTATCATACATCTTCCTCTGTAGGTCCCAGAGAAAGAAAAATCTTTTTCAACCTCTAAGAATAGAAGAGGCAGAATGTAAACATTTGGTACAATCTGAATGAGAGGTAATATTGGTTAAAACTATCTGAGAAAAAAGAATCACAATAGGAGAAAAAAAACTGCCCAAACTGCCTTTTTAATGCTCAGGATTTTGAGCTTGAAAAGTCAGTGTAGGTCTAAGTCTTATTTGACTCTCACTGAAGAACTTTGAGGCTGCAGAGATGGTCACTGAATTCTGATGCAGTGCCAGGGTTCCTCTGTAACTCTGTGTTAGCCAAGAATATTTAAGACAACTTAGGATCTTTGGAAGACTATAAAGGTATGTAACTGAAGCACTGAATTTGGTGCTACATAAAATACAAATTTGGCTTTTACTCATAGTAATTTGTTAGCAGTTTTGGAGACTTGCTCCTTTTACTTCCTCTGTTAAGCGCATTCAGGTCTCTGAATGGCTACTCAGCTGCTCTTCCACAGCTCAAACTGCAGGTATTGCTGAAATGGGTCTGAAGAAAATGAGGTCTGATAGAATATTCAGAATTTAATTATTTATACAGGAAGACCCTCCTTTATAGCTGAAAATCCATGTGAAGTTTGTACCTTCTGTTGTTTGGGGGAAAAGAAAAAAGTCTGTCTGGCAAATTGTATGCCCAAGAGTAAACAGCATATCCTAAAAGCGGTGCAAAAAGATCTGTTCAGTCCTAACATTTTACCACTGAAAAAGAATAAAACAGGGAGGTTTGTTTGTATGGAGGTTTTTTTTTAAGAGTGACAGTAGTATGGGGCAGTAGAAACAAGCCAAAAAACCTAAAATTCCTAATTATCATGTTTTTCAGCAATCTGATTTAATATTTCAGTTCAGCTTTCCCTTCATGATAAATTAAAATCTGAATTATTTGAATTGATAAATACACCTAATTATTCATACCAAAGCCTATGCACTTTTAACCAGAAAGTAAAATAACTGAGGCATTACTTTTATAAGGAGCAGGAAAATCAACTGAAGAGAGCAGGGTAACATTTAAGAATGATCCTTTTAATGATTAAAAGTTCTAAGGGGAAGATGATAAATAAGGGAAAGATGTGATGAAGGAAAGGCTCATTTGTTTCAGCATTAAATCTCCTTTATCTGTCTTTCTCCCATACCCTTGTACACTCCCATCTCCACCAATGTGATAAAATTTTGTTATCAACAGCCATCTAATCCTTAAAAACCAGAAAATTCTTTAAACCTGAGAAATTTCCTCTAATTATGGGCCCAAATTCACTGTATAAGTAATTTTCATACCTTTGCAGAGAATGTGAATGCAAAAAAAAATCTCCCTTTTATACAAAATCGTTACAATGATAAATTTACATTGTGTTCATACATGAATGCAGTCCCTGCTTAGTTTCAGTGTACTACGTGTATTTCTAATGGAATTGTTCCCATTTCAGTACTTGTGAACAATATCCTTTATATCTTTCATATGAGAATAGACATTATGAGTCCATTAATGGGCAAGATTTGTCCATGCAATACTCCGGGGAATTTTCATGTAAATTTGCATACTTTTCCTAAATATGCATGCAAAATTGAAAGATGAGACTCTTAGATATATAGGATGTAACATTAGAGATAGACAGACAAACCGATCTTTCATCCCTCACAGACCTGGTACTACACATGTGGTAAACTGCTTTTGCTGCTTTTTTTTAAGACAAAAATTCTAAATTACTAGATTTTGAAAGTTTAGTCAAAATTTATGGTGATCATGAAGATTTTGTCTTTCCTTAATCAAATAAATGCGAGCTTGCTTATGCATTTAGGTCCCTAGAAACCATATCTTTCAGCGGAGCTGTAGAGAAAAAAGGACACAATAATGAACAATAATTATGAGACATGATCAATATCTTAGAAAATAATCAGCTCTCTTTGAAAAAGAAAAATCCCCTTTTATTTGGAAGCTTAAAATTAGGCAAAATTTGTCTAAGCCAATGAACTGGAGTTTAACTTCAACAGCCTACATTCCTTTAACAGTGTTCATTCAAATATGCACCAAAAAATACCCTTAGAAAGCATCCTGAAAAGTAACCCTGAGCATCATATGCAAAAGTGCCTAAACCCTTCATTTTCATTTCTTTCTCTGAGCTTCCTCTGGTCTTCTCCTCTTTCCTCACCCTTTGGCTCTCAATATTAAGCACGTTTCAGTCTTTCTGTTCTGTGTATGACTTCTGTTGTATCTGTATCTCAGGTCTGGAACGGTGCTCTTAGAACACCATTATAGCAGAAGTAACAAGGGGTGTGGTTATCTTTAAAGTGATAAAACCATAGCGGGTTGCCGGTGCTCACATGCAAGAATGAATAGAAAAGTACACAGTAAGGAAAAAAATTATGCTTTCGGAACCAAAACTGGTGTTACCTGGCCCGTGCTACATTTTTATTTCAGAAAGAAAACAGATGCTTCCAGTAAGAGTCCCATAACAGAGAAGACACAAATATGTAAAAAAATGCTGTGGGCAACAAGGAGAAACATAGGAGCAAGTATGACTATCTGTATACAGTTTGTGGTGAAGTTTGAAAGTGATAGAAGAGAGGAGCAGGAACGAATCTTGCTATTTATTAAATGGATTTGTGCCTGCACCTGTTGCACATGTATTTGAAAATACCTGCCTTTGCAAAAGGTAGGTCCTTTTTTCTTGATACTTTTACACTGAGTAATGGGTGTATAATCTCTTCAAGTTTTTTATTTCTGTACATTTGGTAATTTTTTTTGAATGCTCTTGAGTCACACATATATATATCTCATTGCATGGCTTTTCAAAGTTCCCAGCTATATTACTTACCATAGTGTATCTCATATGCAGAAGAACCCTGAGTTTCTTTCTCTGGTTCAAAGAATTCTCGTGGAAAACACATATGCACTGAGGGAATGCAGTAGGTGATGTGGAGGCACATGCACACATAGCTCAGGCAGCCCAAGTAAGAGAACGAAAGTAAAATCTGTTTAATTGCTTAATTGGTTGGGAAAAAAAAACAGTCATGAAACATTTGTTCGTTCTAAAATCTAGTCTGGGATTAAGAACATCTTTGTACCGGAAGGAAATTAAGTCAATGCTTTGGAAACGAAAAATTTTAACATGGATTAGTTAGTCTGCTATCTGTGATCAATTAAAAGCATATAGAAAAGTACACTTCTATGTTTTAAAAAATGAGGAAGAAGCAAACAGTGGCCAATATGGAAAAAGAAAAAGAAGAAGAAAAAAGAAAAAAGCAAAAGAAAAAAGCAAAAGCAGAAGAGAAGAGAAGAGAAGAGAAAAAAGAAAAGAAAAGAAAAGAAAAGAAAACTAGAAAAGGAAAGAAGAGAAAAGAGAAAAAAGTAATTATGCAAGCTATTTATTGGAATGAAGAAAAATAACTTTGCTACATGACATGAAATGGTTTCTCCAAGCAGATTTATTATTTCGTTTACTCTTAAAACAAACCAACCATAGATATTTACCTTAGGAGCAGCAAAGTTTCTTATTTCTGTAGGGTTCAACAGAACTATGGACTGATGGTTTCACAAGGCATCAGTCAGTCTTCCACAACATTTTCTGATATAAATATAAAAGCTTCATTTTAAACGATAAATAAAGCAACACTATTATCTAAACAGGGTAAAATTTAACATCCTTGTGGTTTGTGGAAATTTTTGATGTGCCTGCTGGCTTTTCAATAAAAATCAATTATGCCTTAAATGCGAGCGGTAGTCAACATACTACAGACTATAAATTCAATTTCATACTCAGAAATATGGATTAGCTGAACTTGATGCCCTTCCATTGATTTCAGAAAGCAAAAGCTGATAAGGTAAATAATAGTAAGAAGCTCTCTGACACTCCACATCAAGTTCCGGATTTCCATATTATTTTTGTAAGAACTTTCCAGCCACCACAATATCCTCCTTGTGAAATATGTATGATGAATAGATATTATATGGATTGCTGATTCATCTCTATTTACAGAATGGATATTTGGCTTTTATAATGCAAGGTGGGAACTGGATAGGAAATGAATATACTTATTTCTTTTAGCACCATGGAAGGTATATATCATCCAGGGTGAATAAAGCTGGTGAGTAATTACAGAGCAGTCTGATTAAGCCCATGTTCTCTAGACTGCAAACTTTTTAAAATAATGTTTCCAGACATAAGGTAAGCAAGAAGAAGCCAGTCGCTTTAACATACAAGAAAATTTAAAGCTGCTTTAAATTTAAAACAAAACCATCTCTCTGCTCTCTGAGCAGAACATCCGAGACTAACATGAATTACAGAAAATGGGCTGTAGTTTAAAGAGGAGAGAGGCAATAATGTTAGAACTGGGAAATATAGGAGGAAAGATGGTTCCTGAGCTAAAACTTTGGATAATTTCTCAGAAAGATCAAGTCATACATGAAAAAATATCTTTCCTTCCTGAAATTACAGGGCACTTCGGCTGTAAAGCTTACGTTCTTTGGCTTTCAAACAGGGCTCAGTCACTCTTCTTTTCAAAAAAATATCTGATTCATTCAGGTTAAATCCAAAAGGCAGCTTAAGTAGACTTAGCCCACAAGGACTTGTTCTTACCTTCATTCAAAGGCTTGTCATTACTTTGACTTCAACTTACAAACACTGCTTTCTTTTGTCACACATCTAGCATGTTGAAAGAGACACTGTCAACTTATGTGGGTCTTTCTCAAGGAATGCTGAATCCCAAGAAACATCTGTGATAGACATATGGATACTAAAAACCCTTTTTGAAAAACTCAAACCACTGCTTGGGACCTACTGACACAAATAATGTTTACAGCATTGCAGAACCATCAACATTTAAAATCTCAGTGCTATGCAACTGACAAGGAGCTTAAAGTGCCTAAGTCCTGTAATTTGAGGAACTGTTTTAGAAAACCCAGGGTTAAATTTGCCCCCAACGCATGGTTTGTGCATTATACTCTGTCAGCTCAGTTCCACTGGTAGCTTCTGCCCTGGCTTTCCCCCAGAGGGTCTGTGCTGAATCACATATTTCTCTGGTTGAAGAGCACAGTTTTTGATGGCTCACTACAGATATCAGTGCTGTCTTCTGTTTTCACACCTGTAAAGACTTAAAGGCACAGTTGCCTGTCTCAAACACTGCCAAGGCCACAGAAGGAACTTGCCATAAGATAAGCCACCACAGAGGGAACTCTAAGATAAGCACAGAAGGGAGAAATTACAACAGGAAGGTGCTAATTCCAGGCCTGGTGGAGGCGAGATCTGATTAGCACATCCTGGTTAACATATCCAGACAAAAATTCCCTCCGTGGCAAGCTGTGGGAAAGGAAGCAACTGCTCATACACGTATCACCACAAGTTATGGGAATGGCATCTGTGACCACCCCGTGGATACCCAGAACCTGGACTGTATCCCACTGGTACCCCTAGAAGGATGAGTCCAGGACCCCCACCACCAAGAAGCCCAGGGTGAAGAGGGACAAATGGGATGCTGCTGGATCCACAGGTGGTGAGTATCTTCTGCTCTCTCTCTCTCTCGCTCTCTCTCTCTCTCTCTCACTCTCTCTCTCTCTCCCCCTATTTTTCTCTCTCTCTCCATTTCCCTCTCCCCTATTTCTTTCTATCTCTCTACCTCACATCTGCTGTTAAATAAAATCTGTATTATTGACTTTGGCATATGGTCTTTTTGCACCTTAATTTGGGCAGAGGCATCTCTCACAAATTGGGTCATAACAACGCCTCACAGGTAAAGTACCTAATTGAGATTTAGAGATGCAAATATTATTTCCAATTTTCCTGTGGGCTCTGGCATCAGATTCCGGAATGGCACCACATCCCACCAAGCTGGGATGTCTTCAGTTTATGATAGCACCAGCCACTTCAGTTGTGTTATCCTCTTCTGTCATCCTTTGGTGTATGCCAAGGTCATACTGCCTCTGAGCTGAACAGGAAAACAAATTGATGGAACAACACTGTTTCAGGTCGATTTTGTTGGTTCAATCCCTGTATGGGCCACTCACTCAAGAGTTGGACATGCTGATCCTTGTGGGTCCTTTCCAACTCAGCATATTCTGTGATTCTGTGAGAGGACCTCGTGCTGAGGGTGTGCCCAGAGCCATCGCACCTCGCCTTTCCCCTGCACAAGGTTTCCAGTGTGCCACGCAGCTGCACCTCATACCTGAGGAGACATGTCTGGAAGACAAGAAGCAGATGTGCCAACTGCAGACATTGGGATGGAATCGGGAAAAAAACCCCAAGTGAACCCCATATTTAATAGGTGTGAGACACAGTCCACAGGAGCACCTCCTAAAGGTGTTAGTTCCCTAAAATTTGCTTCCTTAATTCTGATTTAGCTCTAATTCTAATACTAATTTAATTCCTTCTTCAAATTCCTCTGCAGAACTTATTTCCAGCACAGGCCTCTGTGGATTCTGCCTTTTTTTATTAACTGGATGAGTTAATTTATACACCAAACTACTTTAGAAATGATTGAAAGAAACTTGCATTATGCTTATCTAACAGAAGCATATCAACTTGTATTGTTATAGATCATTTGCTTTCCCGTAATTTCCCATCTTTCCCTCTGGTCAGTTTTAATGCAAGTCCCAATTTTAAAAGTCACAGCATGCAGCAGTTCCCTGATAGAACCAACTGAAACTTCATTTTCAGGTATTCTCCTTTGGAGGGCTTATTCTGTAAAGCAATATATTCAACACATGTACCCTGCTACAACACAAGCTTTTAATTTTCATTTAAATGGAGGTATAATTACATGCAGTTCTTGCACTGTAACTGCTGCAAATCACATCCTAAATACGCAATTGTGTTAAATCCTGATTAATGAAATTTCTTTGTAAGCTAGACATTCCCTGTTAGATTTATATAAAAATGACAAATAAATCTAATAAAACAAAAAAAGCTCCTGATATTTCCCTATACTGTTCTGGTGTAACCAAGGTACATACAGGAAAAATATACAGCATTTATTATGAAAATATAATTCTTGTAGATACACTCAGAAAACTGCAAACATTCATAAACATCTCTCTCTTTGGGGAAAGAGAAAAGTGCCATTTAACAGGTGTTAGAATGTAAATGACATCTCATTAGTGACTTCCTTTTGCAGCTCAGAGACAAATAAAACCTTCATTTAAAAGCATTAGTGTTGTTCCTAAGGGTTTCTGGTATCATAATGTTTTGGTTTATGATGATATTTAGCCTTTTCTAACATTCCCACTTATTTCTACAGAATAAACCAGCCTCTGTCTTTAAAGTTAAGACTCAGAATAAAACCAGGGGTGGCAGAAGATGACTGTACAGCTATTCAAACCTTCGTCCCTTGCAAGTAAGTGGCAGGGAATTATTGTCTGCATTGACACGAGAGAAAAAGAGAAGCTCATCTTCATTCTGGACACCAACTGGTTTCTAAATTTCCTCTGCAATGTGTGAAAACCTCTGTATGTTTCTAATGTGTAGTTTTTTGCAAAAGAGTTACTCTCTATCATGCTCTTCCCAAATAAACCCACTCCTCACAAAACAGTTTTGGAAAGGTGTTAAATTACTGCAAGCATTACTGAAATATTAATTCAGTTCTTCTGGATTAATCACAATCCTGTGATTGCTACCTTCCAGTTTACATTTTATTAGAAATAGGGAAAAAAAAATAGAAATCAACCACAAGGACTTCTAAGGTAGCAAGAGGAACTTTTACTTGACTTTTAGGAATAACTGTGGTCAAATAGTATGTTAAAAATATGGGTGACCCTTTGGCAATGAAAGTGTCAGATTCAGTTTCCATGCTGATCAACAAGGCTCCTGTGCACCAAGGGGCAAGGAGGTATAGAAGGTGAATGGTGTTCTTCAGCAGACATGGGAAGTAGCATGAGAATCCCCTGAGCTGGTCCTCAAGATCTATTTCTAACCAGCCAGAAACTCAAGAAGGCGTGTGGCCTTCCAGTTCAATGCCTGACACTGCTTGGCGTCAGAGGCCCTCCCTGTGGCTACTGAATAACTCACTCAGCTGACCCATTTTTCCCATTTTTCACATAATTTAACAGTTAGGCTTACTTATTTACCAGAGGTTTTACCGTGTATGGTTTAGCTGCTGGCTCACGTTACCTGTATCTGCAGCGATGTGCCCGTTTGGGATATTTTTCTGAGGATCCCAAAGATCATGGATGACAATGTATATTTTCCCATGCTGTAAATTAGTTGTAAGCACTTAAGATAAAGCCTGAAGCAGTATCTAAAAGCCTCCAGGTTAATGTATGCATAAGTGCCAAGGTAGGAAATAACAGCAGAAATAGTAAAATAATAGCAATATTAATAATAATAATAATATGCGTTTTACACCTTTTCACTGTTAGTTTTTGCTCCTATCTCTTTTAATAAATCAGTTTACATCCTCAGGGGGAGTATTTTTTTTAGTCTCAACCATTCCTAGGCAAAGAACGTTGCAATGCAGGAACTGGGGACAAACAGAGATATTCAGTTTTACAGTGAAAAAGGGTTGCAACGACGGTGTGAAAAGACATGTAAGAAACTGACTCTTAGTGGATGGGAACAGATTAAACTGGCAGAAAATTCTGAATGCTGCAGGAAAAGCAAATAAAAAACTTTATTTACACTTGCTCGGAATAAAAGAATGAATGGGACATTCAATGGCTCCAAAAAGCAAAAACTAACATGATGACTACATCTACTTTTTGGAGTTGTGTAATTTGCACCTGTAGTAGTCATTATCACACAATATCATTATACTTTAAAGTAATGCCATTTTGAGAATAATGTTGAGCACTTAGATCTGAATGAAAAAGGCATTGCAGGGAGTCTACAAGTCTACAAAGCTAATGCATAAATGCAGTCGGTTTTAGTAATTTTTAAATTTTTTTTCTCATTTTAAAATTCTATATTAAACCCATCTATCTCATTTACTCAAATCCTTAATTATTCAGTAAGTTTGTCAAATATAAAAAATTGGGAGAGATGTTTCCGTTAAAAAAAAATTCAAACTTAACAGAATTAATTCCACTTTTTAAGAGTTTTGGCTACAGGTTTTGTTTTATAACACTCAATGTATATTATCCCAAAAGAACAAAAATCTGTACATTTAACCATAATTTTCCTGGCTTTTGTCTGCATAAACAAAGCACCTCACAAAACATGAAGTGTTTCAGTTAGAGCTTTTCAAAGCATCCATATTTAAGAAACACATAGTTATCTTCTGAAAGCCATAAAACCTGCTATCTAGAAATTAGCTAAATCTACTCAGATCTAATGGGAATATTTTGTTCAGGAATCTTTTGACATCCTTTCTATTTTTTTAATCAATGCAATTGCATGGAACATTCTACAGCTTGATAGAGCACAGTAAAGTATTAGCTAGTGAAAAAGAATTCACTAGATTTCAATCAATAATAAATTAGAACAAACATTTTCTGAATAAGCGCACAATAATCGTGTGATCAATTCATTCCATATCAGTTTGTTACTCAGCCAGTGTATCATCTACAATTAATCTGGAGATAGTAGTGAGTAAAGGGAGACTGGGCGAGGATTTTTTTGTATTTAGCAAAGTCAGATATAGTTCTGGGAAAATACTCTATTTACACAGTGAAGAATATTTAATAAAGTTAAATGATAAATAAATATTTGAAATAAAACAGACCAAACAACAACAACAAAAAAACCCAACCAAACAACAACCCCCTACAAAAAAAACCCACAAAAAAACCCAAAAAAACAAAAACAAAAAAAAAAACCAAACTCAAACCCAAATGTATTTCCTGGGTTCAAAAATATGTTACAGTGCTGTTTTGTGATTTGCTCACAGGCTCCATTTTTCCAGTAGCAGCTTGGTTTGCCCCAGAAGAAAGAAGCATCAATTCCAGGCAGTGAGAGAGGGAGGTGCAGCGCACAAAGCTCTGGCATGATGTAAGGGTTTCTGCATTTTAATCTCTGTTCTCTTGTAATCTCCCTCTGTGGTTCAAGTCAAACCACTTACTTCTTTTCTGCCACTGTTTCAATTTCAATACAATTTACTTATTTCCCAGGAGAAATGGAATGCTCATTTGTTATATGTAAAGCTGACTATAAAGCAAATACAACCCTCCAACACCCACTCCCCATTACTTTTGGAAATATCTTAAAATATTGGCAAGTGGAGGAGGGGGGAGGGGGTACTGAAAGGACAAAAACATTTGTGCTCTGCAAGTTATCCGGCTGCATCAGGGATTATATTGGTTTGCAGAAAAAAGCATCTCTCTCATCCCAACGAGATCTTAGTCTTTCCCCATCATCCCGCACTAGGACTGCTGACGCTTTTGTGATTACTAAGGGAAGAGGTCTGTGACTGTTAACCACAAGATCCCTAATCTTGTCATCCCTCGTGGTTGCCCAGCCATCCTCTTGCTTGTCACTGACTTCAGTCAGCCTTTTGGTGACACCTTCAGCACCTGTGACAAAGCGCCTCGGGTCAGGTACCGTCAGCCCTCTCTTCTATCTTTTGCCTAAGGTAAGAAGTTTGTTTCCCTTGTCCCAAGGACCAGACTGTAGTAAATATTCCCCCAAACAGCTTTAAGATCCAAAAGGGTCTTCAAGAAATCGATGTTTATTTGAAAAACAAGAAAATACCACAGCCAAATCAAAGCTAAACTGTTCAAAAACACCTATCCCAGACTCCCCAGTGGCAGAGATAGGTCCAAACAATTGAAGTCACTGAAAGAAAATCATAAAATTCCTTGCTTGGATTTCCAGAGTCCTGCATCTCTCTCAGCTGACAAAGTCCTTGTATGACCCCCAGTACTCAGATGTCTCTGAGTCCCCAGCGTCACCGTTCTCGGTCTCTTGAAGCTAGATAGATATCTGTCAATTATAACTCTTCAGGGTACTTTGATGTGGCCAGATATGACCTTACTCATTACCATACCAGGCATGAAAACATCTTTTGTACAGACAATAAGATTTGTTCATGCCATATGCAGCCTCCTTTCTTTGGCCTGGCTTATACCATGTCATCCAGCTCAGTGTAATATTATATTTGCAGTTTCTGTAATTGGTACGGTACTTTGTTGTAATTGCTGCTTTACTCCTGCACCAGAACTCAGTGGTGTGTGTTTGTCTAGTCTTACAGTGAATGAATATGCTTGTACTGACTTCTCAAATATGGAGAATATCCATCTTCAAATGCAGTTATTTAATGCTAGGTAGATTTTTATTGACATGGCACAGCATGTTACCTGAATCTATGTCAATCAGAAGTGCAGAGGGATCATATTTCATAACAATTTTCAGTGAAATACTTCTATAACAAACATAATACTGCCACTATCCAAAATTAAAATTACTGAAATTAAAACAAAGTCTTTCTCTCTTGCAATACCTTTGCAGGCGAAGTTTTATATGGACACACACACACACATGTGCATTTACACACTCCTTCCTGCCCTCACAGCCCCCAAGCAGTATATTTTTTAAAAGAGAGACTTGGTATTCATGGGAAGCTGGTTATTTTAGTGTCATCTTATTTCTGAGACACTAAGCAGAGCCTATATGGAGACTGGTTCTCCAACACAGCAGCTTGTTAAGGGGAGTTGAGTGACATCCCAGCATACATCTAGCTTCCTACTGAGTCTCCAACATCTGTTACTGCCTAACTGCCTGAAATACGTAGTGCTTTCTAAGAAAAAAAGTAAGGTTTGTTTTTGTTTTTACACATATGCTCAGCTGAAAAGTGTGTGAGCTGATCCCCATCACATCCTTGGACATCTATGTCATCTGCTCACATACTGCAAGATACAGACTGATTTAGTGTAAGTTTTGCTCTGCTAACATTTTCTTAAAGACACAGGGAAGGGTAAATAAAGCTGGAAAAACATCCATATATATACATGTATATATATATATATCTCTCTCACTATTATACAGGCAGAAACTATGTTAAGTTGACAAAAAAAGTGGGTGTTCTTTCAAACAAACTTAGTGTTGGAAGCTTAACATAGATGTAGTGGGTGATAAATCTTGAGGGCAGATCCCAGTTCTGGAAATGGGCACAAAGTTTAGGCTGAAATCCAAGCATACTGCATTAAACCTAAATATTTTAAGTCTGGTATGTATCAGACAGCTAATTTGTTGGATCAAGTCATCATGACTATAAAAACCCCATATCCTGGAACTGCCAATTCCAAGTTCAGATTTTAGCAGGGAAATGTCTGGCTCCTGTTCAAAAATACAGTGCAGAAGTGCCTGTGCTCCCAGAATCAGTCCCTAGTGCATGACCACCTTCAGGTAGAAGCAGCCAGACGGGAACAAACAGTGCTCTGCATTGCAAGTCCTGGAAAAATTCCAGATGGATGACGGGTACAAAACAGCAGTAAAATGTAAGCATTAAATGCCACTAAAAATGTATATAATGTAAGAAATTATTGAATCAAAACTAAATCCTTTATAAAATTCAAGGTCGTCTTAATAGGTAAAATCTTCTAACCCATAAAAACTGGGGTTCAGCTGATCTCAAGGAGAAAAAACTAGTAAATTTCACAGTGCATTCCGATAGGGAAATAATTTCTTAGGAGTAGTTTCAGCGCTAAGAATAAAATCCAGCAAAAGCCAGAAAAAAGGAAGCACGGGATAGTGGACACAGCTGTCTAATCAGACTTTGGCTGATGTTAACAAGACCCAGTAAGTGAACCTATAAGTGTGTTATATGAACAAAGTTCAGAAAACATCAGGTCTGTGTTATCTTATTGAATGATACAACTGTATTTAAGTAACTACAAGTTTTAATTTTATTCCTTTTTTAGTTAGTTAAGAAAATCTATACATCACTACCAAATAAAAGAAAAAGGTGTTTTCTTAGACTATTCCATTACTTCCTAGGGCCACATAATAAATATAAGCGATAATGTTTAAAGTACAAGTTTTTATTGAGATAAAGAGTGCTCAAAGAGGAGTTTGAATCTAACAGCAGTATGATGACAATACAATTTTGGTAGCAGAAATATGGTTTGGAAGGAGGCATTTCTTAGTAGCAAACTGAGTCACTAACAGCAAGTCACTTCTGGATTCAGTATTTTTTTTAGGTTTTTAATTGGTATCTAGTGCCAATCCACGCATTTGGGGCTTATCTTAAAAGGAGGCATAAATTAGGGCTTTACGTACATCACTGATAGTCTGTCCCAGCAGAGTGTTTCTCCCCAGTAAGGCAGGTAGCAAAGTCAAGGGCAAAGGTTTTAAGAGAAGTAAAGCATAGCCAAGGGAAGAGAGTAGAACTACAAAGGAAATGTAATATTAATACTGTAGGAAAAAGATGTCAGAATTGGAGGAGAGGGAAGAACAAATGCAGAAAAGCTAATGCACTGAGGCAGTAAACGATATGCAAACGGATTCGTCCCATTCACAACTCCAGGCATCTCTGTTTATTGATATGAGTAGCTACCAAAAGAGATCTAATTACACTAAAATTTGACTGATGAGAAGGCAGACACTCAGGAAAATTATTTGTTTGCTTCAGCTGTCCCACAGGTGATATTCCAAATATTCCCACAAAGCTATAGGCAAATAAAAAACAGCAAAAAGAACATAGCAAATATAAAATTCAGAAAACTCAAAAACTTCTGTGATACAGCTGCAATATACCTTCTCAGTGTTTATAATAGCAAATAAAACAAATACCAGACCTGAGTATGTTTAAAATCTCTTCTGAAAATACACTCAGCTTTTCTTTGTTTTCCAAAAGAGCTATACCATCTACAGTGGCCTGGTACACAAGCCCCTGAGAATTAATGAGAAGGATTAATACATATTGTTATGACTCAAAGCATTTTATGATTAAAAAAGAGCCCATTTAACCATAATGATTCAAATTCAGCTGCAGCAATAGCAGGCGAAATTCCCATTGATTTAAGTGAGGCTGAATTCAGTCCTCATCTCTTATGCCTTAATAACACTGTGGGCCTGAATATGACAGTGCCTCTTACTTTGTGTTTAACCAAAACAAATGTCTTAAAGGCCATCATTCATCTTTAACCCTCAATAGAGTGCTGTTTCATCATTTTCTCCCTACAAGGTGTATCTCTTAATTCAAATGTATGCAATAAAAAGCATTCCCAAAGTATATCATATCTAGTTAACCACATTAAGTATTCCCTAAATGGAAAGGTCATTGATATTGGATGGATTTCTCAATTGAAACAGATTCTATATCTCCAAGGAATTTTTATAGATGACATCCATATGTCTTAATTCCAGATTGTTTAATGCAGAGGTACTTTTTGGTAGATACATTAAACAGCATAATATGGTAAAAAAAATAGAGAATTAAAAATAAGAGTTTCCTCCTTCATTTGCTTCATGTCTTATTTTAGATTTTGTTCAGTTGGTAAACACACACACACACACAAAAAAAAAAATTCTAGTAGGTGACCTGTGACAGCATTTCAAGAACACAGATGCAAATGTCTTGAAACATGAGTGAGCTGCACACTAAGGAAAAAAACCTTTAAACTGAAACATGATAAACCAAATAATTGAAAATTCTGGTGTTTGGCTGAAGCTAAATAGACATTTGTAAGACTTTATGTAGTACTAATTTTGACTTCTGCACTGTTGTATAAAACACAATATTCACAAATTTCATAAAATATCGAGGTAGTTTCTAAATTAATCATTTTTCTGTCCCAGAGATAAAGATTTATTTAGGGTAACTTGAAACCAAAACCATTTTCTCCTACATTCAGACGCCACGCAAGGCAGTTATTACCAGAATATCCTGTCATGTCATGATCCTGTATCTCAAATGCCTCCACAGTGCATTGCCTGTCTCATGGGCCCCTCCCGCACAGCTCTTACATCTGCCCACCTCTAGAAGGAGAGCCCTGAGGACAGGCCATGGTGGCCTTCAACTGTCCCAAGGAGGAAGAAGAAAACAATAGCACACAGGAGTGCTTGTTTTAAAAGCACTCCAGCCTGCTTCTGCGAACAAAGCCTTGGATACATTAAAGGGAAGAAAAGGCTGCAGAAATGCAGCACTCTGAAATTTTAGAAATTTCTAGAAACGCTATCGTCACCACCACTAGACGTACATCAGCACTTCTGAGGTTATGATTAACCACCATAATGATACTTTGAGGAGTATAAAAACAACATGCAATTGGTTGTCACCTTTATTCTCATGAATAAAGGAGAAATTGTCCAAATAGAAAAGAGCAAAATGTGGCGCAGGGGGAAGTTGTAGGAGTGCTCCGCGGTCCCTTCTCTTATATCCAAGCCTGAACTCAAGTGGGGCAGCACCCCACTGGTCTTTGGTGGCTCCTTCCTGTGGTACTTTCTCTCTGAACAGGCTTTACCCAAAGCAGTCAAACAATCCTGAGCAGTGAGAGATCACTTCACAGCTCTCAGACTACCCCTGATTACCACCTCTCAGACTACAGTGCTAAGAGGTGGCAAGGAAATTGGGGAGGGGGGGAAGGGAAGGAGCAGACACTAGCAGACTTTAATTCAAGATACTGGCAACCTTGTAATGAAGATGCTGGACAACTTCAGTGAGGGGCTTTTTTCATGTTTCTTGAAAAGACTGACCTGGCTAAAATAAACAGTTTGCTTTTACAAAACCAGACCGACAAGATTAATTTAAAAAGGGGCTTTCAGTGAATCATTTCTTTTGGATGTGACTGTAACATCAGTTTGAGAAAACTGCATGGAATTATGCACCAGATAAGAAGTGGTCCTGTATTTCAGGTGAAAAGAGAGAGTTTGTGCACAAGTCAGCATTAACCTTAGACCCTAACAGCAACCTTTGATCACCAGTGTCTTTTTCCTACCTTCTGTTTAAACAAAGAAGGAAAGAGACTATCACAGTGCTCCTTAAAATGTACAAATAATTTCTTCTTGTCCTGAGTTTGCTTTGCATCTCCATTGATTCTGCTGATGAGAATTTTGCTGCTGCTGCAGAATCACACAAGGGTACCTTCCCCTGCACAAGGGTAGTGGCAACAGCTTCCTCCGAGCAAGACCTTTCCTGCTTCACCTTTCAGGTCATGCTGCCTCACTGATATTTAAATTTTTTTAAATGGCTTAGCATGCACTTCTGAGTCCTAATCTTTAGACAAACTCTTGGTTCACCTTCTAGCCCTAGACTCCTCCAAGATCAGCCTCACATAAATATTGTTAGTTAAAGCTACTCAAATCAGGAGAGACCTATTCTGTTCAGCCTTTTTTTCCCCCTCCCTTTTTTTTTTTAAAAAAAGGGCAAACTGTTTTATATCGACAACCATCTGTGAGCCTGTCTTTTAGGCCATCAAACTCTTCCATCCATTACCAAGAGCCTTCCTCACCTCCGCTGCATGACAGCGCAATAAAGATGACATACTAATTCAATGACTTGTAATTTCAGCTAAACAAAGACAAGTGCTGCAGCTTCTCCTTTTGTATTTCGGTGCCATATCGGTGAAGCCAGCTATGCAAACATAGCACTGGGAGGGTTTTATGACAGCAGTTGAATGGGGAGAGTAGCTTGGTGTTGCTTTTTTATGGGTTTTGGCTCCATGATATTTGGCTCAGTGCTGCTGGCCATTGCCATTGTGTCTGGATTCTATGTCAGAGCAGCTAATTGTTCCAATAATGTTTATCATAGGGATCCACCAGGGAGCTGTATATGTGGAGATAAGCTACAGGGCAATGATACTCACTATCTTACTGATCTCTATACACAGTGCTTTTGCTTCACGCCAAAAAGCTCTTTAGGTTTCCAGTCTAAAAAAGAAAGGGAAAAAAAAAAAAAAAGGGGAAAAAAATAACAGCTTAATCATTGTGCCAACAATAATGTCTAAGGGGATGTAATCAGGTTTCTCTGATAATCTTAGTAACACATGAAAGTCATGCGCAAAAGCAGTAATTGAAGTAGTTGGTTCTTTCTACCACCTGCTGTTGAAGTCACAGGTTAATCTAAATGAGGTCCCCTTCCTATGAAGTAGGATGCAGGGCACTTTTTAAACCATGAAAACGTCTTATGCAGGCTTTGCAAAATAATAAAGAAACAGTTCATTAAATGAAAAGTATTAAGTATCCAGTGCTTGCTCAACATTTCATGCCGCTATTGGGTGCCACATCCAAGTGGAAAAGCCATTCTAATGTTTAAACTCCAATGCACACTTCATTTTGCATGTGGAAGCAGACAAAAGGAGTTTTTCAGGCAGATGCCCCCAAATAACTAGACATTAGGGAGCCAATGTAATAGGTAGTAAGAAAATGACTGGGGTTTAGGGCTTGCTTTTGACCCCCAAGAACAATACAGAAAGAAATTTCTAAGGACACAATGACACACTTTTATGTAAAGAGCGGTAGATAACTTGCATTCTTAATTCTCTTAAAAGTTCTTCACATTATTTCAAGGATTACAAAATAAACAGTTGAAGATCTGAGCTCTGAACTGGTCAGTTTACAATGTTTTCCTACTGTGTTTTGATCCAGAACCCAAATATGGGACAAAAGCAATAAAATGGAAATGTCATTATGGTTAAGAACCACTGTAATTACAAACACTCTTTGTACCTTTTAGCGTAATAAATGACTTATAATTAAAGCCTCAATGCTGTGGCTGTATTACCAGCAAGCTATTATTCTTACTGGCCCTGTGAAGTTGCCCCAAGATCTCTGCCACACACATTATTAATCTGCTTAAGTATTAGGTGCATAAACTCAGCAGAGTTAATAAAATGCTATAGCTTCATCTCCAAAGTACAGAAATCCCTCCCTTATGGAAAAGTCCTGAAGGATTTAATAAGGATACCACTAGTTATTTCCTATAGAAATTACTCCGAAATAATTTACATAATTTGAGAAAATTATATACTTCCTACAGGCTTTTGAACCATCCTAAGGGATTCTGTAGCAAAGATAGCAGACTTTCTGAAATTCTACTGGATATTATAATATTCCACTATATTCTAGAGAAATCTTCCATGGATCTTCTCTGAAGTTAAACTGATCCTGTTCCTGGGAACAGCAGGTTTTTGAGTATTTTCTCCCTTTTGTTTCTTGCCGTACACAGTGACTACATCAACATTATCAAATAAAGCTGCACAGTGGGAGTGGATCTGCAGAGCCAAACAGCTGGGGCTGAGGATCCAGAATTCACATTATACACTTTTTTGGGAAGAGGTTAAAATGGGCTAGTTTTAGTGTGGTGCCACGAACCAGCTGCTGTGGACTAGGTGTGCTCTTGGAGGGTGTCCTTTGCTTTAGTTTCACATAAAATTGCAGTATGTGGGGATGTTTCTCTTCAAAAGCACATCTATTGCACACACTAATAGGTTAATGCAGACGTACCAGCATACCAGTGTCTTCTGTGTACCATATAAGCCATACATCATTATTACTTCATTGGGAGGAACTGTTTTTGTGAGAAATTGGTGAAAGTCAAGCCAGAATATGACACACTAGAAATATTTCAGACATAAAGTAAGAAACAAGTCTTCAAATGCATTTACATCTACCACAATGACTGAATACATAGCAAAACAATACAGCAACACAGTCCAGAGAATTGTGGTTAAAACTGGAAATCTTCATGCCAAAAACCCAGGCAATATTTCTATAGTTATTCACAAGTAATGAACAAAACGAACTGATCATTCACTTGTATTTCTTTGCTGTTTCAGGGTTATCTTGACATAGACAATGCAGCTAGGAAAAGTATGACTGTGTATCATTGGCAGAGGATTAAAAAAAAAACAAAACAAACAAACAAAAAAACCCCCCAAAAAACCCCAAGTTAACAATTTAAAGTTTCAAGTGTTTTTCAATATGCCAACTTTCACCAACTTTCTTAGAAATTTTGAGACACGTCAGCTTTCCCTGTATTACAAGAAAAGCTAAGAACACACACACAGATCCTGCAACCATCAAAAATAATAGTAAGTAAAAGCAGAATGTAACACAGACTGTCATTTAATAAGGAATATGATGATGACTGGAATTGTGCAGCCTATTTGGACTTCTGAGATCCCCTTGCTGCATAGCCCAAGTGATATATTTTCTTTTTTCACATTCATCTTGCTTTTTATTTTAGAAATCAAGGCCTGATTCTGCCATCATTAGTCACAATGAGTAGTACCTGACTCTGCAAGTAATCCCTATTGATTTCAGTATTAATTCTTGTAAAATGCTGTTCATACAGGAGAAAAGGTGTCACTAAGGAGAAGTTAGAAGGATTCATGTACTGTCCAATCTTATTTCACCCGTCTTTTTCCCCCTCCATGTTAGTGTGTGTGCATCCTTCCATCTCTCTCTTTCAATCCCCTTCCTTTTGTCCCTAGCCCTTTTCAGATCTTGCATGCTGTTCTCTCCCTTCCTGTCCCTTCCTCCCTCTCTGCCCCATCTCGTCCCCTGTGAATCACAAACTCCACTGCTTACGTTTCCAATTGTCAGGAAAGAGACAGGCCAGAATGCTGTTTGTTACCTGTTTCCAAACTGCACAAAACATTGTTGGACTTCTGTCTATACTTGCCAAGTTCCCAGTAGCCCCCTTCCCTTCTTGAAATGGGCAGCAAAGGACAAAAGTATGTGTAGCAGTTTCAGAGATTCATGAAAGTAACACTCCCAAATCTGCCATCGATCTGCATGGAGGAGCAAGATGTTGCTCATTACCCGCTTTGCCTTCCTGTTTCCATACTCAATACCGGGTTAACTCCTGTGACCTTGCTTTCTTAACACATATAGGAACATGCAAATGGAAGATAAACACAAAAGCAACCTTCCAAAGCAAAATGCTCATTCATGTTCCCTCAGGGATAGGTGAGAGAACACACTGTCTTTGATGACTAAGTCAAGTTACAGCAATACAGGACTGGATATACGATACCCTTATTCTCCTGCTTTTACTATTCCCCTAGAAGTCAGTACAGATTCCGTTCACTGTATTATGTTTAGAGGAAAAGTAAAATACCGAAAAATGGAGAAAAATTACCAGAAAGACCCGTTCTACTCCAACTGCACTGAGGAGGATCTGTATGATGTATTTCAAAAACCTTTCCTCAAGGACCTCACCATTTTATCCTGTGCATTTCACGTGCTATGCAGAGTTTTCTAAAAGAAGCAGCAACTAGGTTTGGATGTGCAATTCGGATTCCAGCTCATCCATATTCTTGACTGCTGAATTAACTTTTTAAATATCTACAACCATTAGGAATAATTCAAAATATATTGGTACCCCCTATTTCTCGTACTTGGCCTGACTTCATTCTTCTCCTTTGGGAGATGAATCTTTCAAGCTTCACTTTTCCATTTCACTGCTCTAGTGGCTTTCTACAACATTTGCAGAGCCAGGATGGTGGATTTGTAGCTTCTGAATGAACTATAATTGCTTGTACCATCTTCAGAATATCAATCTTCAGGACTTCTCCTATTTACTAGTTTATTCCTAAAATAAACTTTGCTTTTAAGCGCCAGATGGCTTTTCCACAGCAAGATGGCTCAGGGTACTACCAATGTTTATTCCACGCTCTCAGAGAAATTTCTGGTTGGATACTGCTTAAAATAGGTGACGGATTCTATCAAATACATGTTTTTAACTTCCTCCTGTTTAACACTTTACTGTAATATGGCATTTAAATACTACCGAACTTCTAAATGCCAGATACAGATAATATTTATTAAATAAAATGAAAGTATGCCCTTACCTGTGGGTAAAATGAATGAAATACATGCTCGATTTAGAGTAAATGAGAAAAAGTCATGTGTAACCACTGTGCAAATTATTTTTTATAAGAGGAAAAGAAAACACAATAAAAGCTAGTGAGCATTTATATTAGATTCCAGAAGTGTTTCTGAGGGAAAAAATAGTAGATTTTTAAAACAAGTAATTTATGAGTAGAAAAATAAATGTATTTTTTTAGGGAGTATTTAATGTGGATGATGAATGTTATAGGAAAGAGCAGCTGTTGGCCCCTTCTATTCTGTAAACCAAAGAACCCTACAATCCACTTAAGCACAATTATAGCAGTAATTGTACAGGAAAAATAGGAAAGGAAGTCTTAAAAACAGTTCCAACTGTGCCCGAGAAATTTGTGCAAAATATTTTTAAAGCCCTTAAAGAGTCCTTACGTATACCTGTTCAGGAACTGGATGTTTCCCATTTTAATTTCTGCACTATTAACACATTTGCCAGCTAAGCTCTGATGCCAATATTGTTATTGTTAAAATGGCAACATGCAGAGCTGTTAGAACTATTGCAAATAAATATTTATCTGTCAAGCACTATTCTGGAGTGAAGCATATTTCATTTGAGGAACACATAGAAGAAAATAGAAGAAAATAGAAGAAAAAGTGCTAACAGCACTGAAATGCTAAGGTACAGGACTATTTTCTTATTTCTCAGAGTATGTACCTTCTTCCAGAATTACACCCAGGAATTATACCTAGTTGCAGGAAATTACTACGATTTCTGTCATTCACAGAACTTCCTAGGAATACTTTTTCCATTCTGATAACCAAAACAAACAGCAAAGTGAGAAAATAATAAATACCCAAAAAGGCCCACCAAAGAAAGGTAACAACTTAATGTCTAATGCAGATCAGCAGCACACGTGTAAAGTAAAGCTTTAAAGTTGCCACAGAGCTTCAGGTGTGGGTCTGAGCAGGACTGGCCTTCCTACCTGCTCTAACTTAGCTCACCTGCAAATGGTCCTCCAGGTTATTTACTCCAGATAGGTGCCCTCAGCATTGTGACTGACTGAGGTGTAAATGCTAGCTCAATCAGCTTTATATTAGAGCGTTCTTCTCTTAACAAGAGTAGCCAGACTACAGTCTGTAGCCATGGCCAGATTGTAGTGAGAGAGGGATTTACATAACCACTTCATGTTATGCATCCACTCTGCTCAGTTTGTTAGGTGACTTATATCCATGGGCCCTTCCCATCGGGAAGTGAGAAAAGGAGCTGCTACTAGGAGCTTTAAAAACTTACAGCAAATGCAAATGTCTACATTAGCTCCTGTTTGTAGTCATTTGGGAGAAATGGGAGCCATAAAATAACTTAATAGAAATTACAAATAAAATCTTCAATTCAAAGTCTAAATCAAATCAGAAAAAAAATAGAGGAGTTGCAGCATTTCACTAATTCCAGCTGCTCCATTTTTGTAAAATCATGCTAGCACAGAAGAAAGGAGATATGAATTAATTTCTTTGGTATAAGCAATTCCTATTAATTTCTGTGGAAGCTGCATGAATCAAGGGTAATAGACCAACATTAAGATATATGAAACTGAAAAGCTGTTGACTTTCAGAAATCGGTTAAACTAGGCTAGCTGAAAGACAAGTTAATATATTTTTAATTAGATCTCCATTTGCTCAAGATAAAGATTGCAATCTCAGTGTGAAATGTATCTCAAAATATCGAGCCAAACATGTGGTCTGAGAAAAGCTATTTCTTAATGTGCTAAACATCTACACTTGGACCAAGGGGTCTGACTAAATAAGAAATCCTTGCAAGACTGATTACCTAGATGGTACGATATCTGCGCACTGTGTGCCTATTTAGATCTATGTGATGTCTAGCACAAAAATAATATAAACAATAATAACTATAAATAGTCTAAAATTACCTAGCAAAGCAGAACTGCTTGATATTGGTTAAGAGAGAAATCTTTTGACTGGAAAATAACTTTAAACATTAACTAAATTAACTACACCATTAAATTTTAGTTGTTGCTAATAAGCATTTCAAAGCATGTTATTCACACAAATGCAATTTGATATGTTGTGATTTTAAGCAAGTAGAAAATAAGGAACTATTGGCCCTAGTTCAGCAAAACTGTCAAAAGCCAGTGATGAGTCAAAGGCAACTCTTTCTCACTCTGAAGACTGAAACACCTCCTCTTTGAGACGTGTTAGGAACAGCAGGCTATCTGCAAAAGTCACATTGTCACGGTGAGAAGAAAAACTTGGTGATATGTGATATCCATATATTTTCATCCCCTAAAGAGGCTAGAAAACCCATCTGATCTACCTACAATGCATCTGGAAATGAGATGACAGATCTCCAGGTCCTGTGAAACCACATCCCTGTCAAATGGGGTAAACCAAGAGAAGGTTGACCAGTTAGAGTGTACGCAGACAAGCAAGTGCCGTCTCCCACAGTGACTGAGGAGTGACCTAGGAAAAAAAATAAAATTGTATACCTTACCTCTTAGAAGAATGTTCTGTGTACAGGTGGGGTGGACCAGAACCGAACTCCTCACCAGCTAGTTGGATTCCCAAAATTCGATGCCTGTGTGAGATTACACAACTGGCAAAATAAAACTGATGCAGATTCTTGAATTAGCTGGCTGTGAGGCAAGGAAGTAATGATTTATAGTGTTCATGCTTCTCATTTTAGCTTGGATTTTTCATGAATTTTAAAACTGTCATTGGCTTCATTTGGCATTTGCTCTTTTCTCACTACATACACTCTACCAGATACATAATTTAGAATTCCGCAACTACAATTTAAGTAGAAAAAAAAAGAAAGAAGAGAGATTCATTTTCTTAAAGCCTTCTTAGAGCCTTAAAACAAAGCTCTGGATTTTTAAAAATCTAAATAAAGGAGAAAGGAAGCATTTTAAAAAAAATTGTAAAAATGAGTACTAATGAAGCTATACAAAGGACATAAAGGCTACATATTGCTCCTTTCACTGTTTTAAATAGGTGCAACCGAAATATCTGTAACCAAAATTCTGAGAAGATGAAAGGCAAAACCAGTCAGTCTGCCTTTATTGTGTATGCATTTATCACTAAAGCTCTCATCTTATGCTTGAACCTTGGTGCGTTGAAGACAGATAAATCCTTCACTGTAATAACTCTTGTGCCTCCAAATATGATGCAGAAAACCAGAAATATGCTGGTACCAAAACTACAGTGAAGATCCCTGGAGCCAGGTGTTTTAGATAAGATCATGAGCCTTGAATTTATCTGACTTTCATTACAATACTTTGCAGTACATTTTCAGTTTCTGTTCTCCATTATGGCAGGGATATCAAGCCACAGGGAATGCTGTTGGTGGGGTTCAGGGGCAGAAAGTAGAAGACAGTCTAGTGGGTAGTGAAACAGCTAAAAGATTTGTGACTTGCCTACATGGCGAAAGATTCTAAGAAATCCCTCTTGCACACGCTAGAAAAGATGCACACTTGCCAGGCTTATTGGACTTAAAGGAAAAAAGGTTTCCCTCCCTGAAGACTGGGAGCAAAAGACCAAAGTAGTTGAATTGTGTCTGTAGGTTACAAAGGAAATATATTCTATCAGAAGAATACATTTGAAATTCTGACCTTTATGAGGAGAAATACAGGTCTGGCACTGACAATTTTTTATGAGTACTAGCGGTCCTGATGTCATTATTAGGTGGCACTTTGAAGCCCACCTGGAAAGACTTGGTCCTTCACACTGTCAGTCTTTTCTCCAGTAGTGTAGTTCAGCCTGGGAAACACGTAAATATGATTGATCACATTTCTGAGTAACAGAACTCTCATTATTATCACTGACTTATAGCACCAGCTACGCCGAATTTGCATCTCCAAAGAATATTTGGGATACCATGTGGTGAGCCTTGGGCAGAATGATCAAAAGCTGGAGGTATTTTTCACACAATTTTTACATCCTTGTGATGGATTTTTCTGGCATTTTCATGTGAGATTTGGAGACATTTTTCTGACTAGACGACAGGACCATGTATTTAAGGATTCTGCCCAAAAGTGACAGTTGGCAGTCTAGTTGTAACAAACATCCCACTGGTTTGGGCAAGAAATTAGACACTTTTCCAGTAGTAACGCTAGTTTGAGAGAAATTGAGATAACCCAATGAGAAGGAATCAAGATAGAAATAGTAAATAGTATTGCTCTTTAGATGACCTTTTCTAAATAGTAGATAAGATATCTCCCATTAAATTAACATATTTACATAAATACTAAGCTTTCAAACTGAGCAATAATCAGTTCTCTTCCTCTGAAGCAGACAAACGGAGTTATTAAAAATACATCAACTGTTTGGGGGAAACAGAAAGGATCAGCTTCCTCTTTCTACACCACTGGAGCCTCTTAATTGTCATGTGCTACACAAACAAGAAGCGTAGAAAAGAATTGTGCATGGAATCCAGCGACCCCAGAAGGCAAGGTCTGTACTAAGAAATTTGCAGTGTAGTTCTCCACCTACGCTGAATCTACTTATTTACTCTGACTAAATAGAAAGCAATTTTTAAAAATGGTACTTTTAGCACTAAAGCATACTTCCAAATATGTTGCAATGTTTTATGCTTGGTTCTGAGTAATATGATTAAACATCCAGTACAATAATTAGATTAGACTCACTTAACAGCCCGACTTAAATTCAGATTCCTTCCTCTGACCAGAAAGTACAAAATATGATGTACCAAGTTGTATGTAAAATTTCCTGATTATTAATCCTTTTAGTATCTGTATGGGAGAATAGTTACTCTGAGATCAAGATAAAAGTCCAAAAAGCTGTTCGCTTTTGCTGCCACTATAAAAGTATCTTTTTGTCTACAAAGCCTCAGACAGCCACTGGGGCCAAGCCAGGATTCCTGTAGTGAAACAATCGACTTGGCATCATGTTGACACATATAAACAACAGTCTGTCAACAGGCCTCACATTAGTGACAGAACATTTTTGGCAAAACAGTAGCATCCTTCTGGGCACTATGGCAATAACAGCCAGTAGCATCCATTCATGCCTTCACTCCACAGCACAATATTAATTAAAAGATTATAACAGTGACACTTATCCAAGAAGCTAAAAACCCGCAGAAACATCCATGCAGAAGAGGAGAATGTTTATTGAATGAGAACATGCCTCTAGCTGCTTTTTCATACAGTAATTTTAGACTTACACACTGTATGTAACCTCTGTCAGTTCACAATTAGCAGATAAATGTAACTGCTTGCTTGCAAATGGCCTTGTGAAGTGTATATACACACACACACGTGCCATCAACTTATGTAAATCAACTTCTCTCCAGCCTGAACTAAAAAGCACAAAACAAATAGCATTGTTCACGAAAATAGGCAGTGCTGTAGGCTTCCCCCCCCTTTTCTTTCTGAATGAAGGCCCAAATTAAAAGAGAATCGCCACTTTTGATTTTTTTATATTTTGCCTGTTTTATGTCTTCTCTGACACCTAAAAATATATAAATAATGGAGTTTTTATATATGCTGAATATCTGCAAATGAGTTAAAAAAAGGTGTAAAAAATATTTCATCTAGTTAATGTCTTTAACATAACTGCTCTGCTTTTTAACTTTTTAGAAGTCCTTTAAATATGTTTAAAGCTTATTAATAATCCTTTAAAGTCAATGGATCAAAATTAGAGGTAATGTATAGAAGGGAACTTGGAAGGATGGAGAAACTTCAATTACCTGCTGGCAACTGGTGGAAGCTTAAATAGTAAGGAAATATAATGTGCAAAGGAAAGTGGATGACATCCAAGGACCCCAGAAGAAGCATGACATCACTTTTGGAAGCCGTATATGCAAATTAGTAGAGTGGTTTGTCTGGACTAATTATCCTTACTGAGATACCCCACACCGTGTTGCAAAGGAATGCCCTGAACTCACGTGAAAAGAGGTATAATGCATGAGGCATTCACAGGCCCAGCACAGGAACCTAAAGAAACACCGCTGGGGAAAAAGGGAGGAGAGACTTTTAGAGGTCATATAATTCCCTGACACAGTATTTTATGACTAAACCATCCTACACAGATATTTGTCCTTGCCTAAGTATTTAGTAGTGCCTATTCTGTAACATTTTTGGACATTTGAGTTCAGTTTCCATGAAAACTTTTCGAGTAATATCTCACCTCTTACCTTAGTCCCATGGAACAGCGGTCATGACTTTCTCATTATTAAGTATCTGAAGGGCACTCCGGCCTTCTTCAGGCTAATTCAAGCCAGTTCTCCTAATGTCATAGGATTCCCAGCAACAGGTATGTGAATGTAAGGACACCTATTGCCAAGAGCAACCAGAGAGTTGGAGCGTCTCTGACACGTTACCCCTCTCCTATTACAAGGCTGGATGGTAATCTGAGCTTTCCCATTGAGTTAAACACATAAATCCTCTTCTCAGGAAGGAGGAAAGAGTTAATTTTCTCTTTTAAAACAGCTGGTGATAAACTTACAGTTTGAGCACACACTTCTGCGTGTCCCAAGTGGCAGACTACGGGTTAGCCAGGGCCTCTAAGGCAAGATAAGGAGAAAGCAAGCGAGAGTATGGGATGCTTCACACAGGAACATTCATTTAAAAAATCCATCATCTGATTTTCAGTTTTAGGTTGGAGATTTCTTCACTAATTGCATGATTTTCTTTTTTTTTTTTTTTTTTTTAAGTAAAATGGAGAATCTAAGGAAAAAAGGTGTTCTCTTGGAGGTCAGGTCCCTCACCAGCAAGCTTCATGTGGCCTCCCTGTCCCTGCACCCGGAGCTGCCTGGCAGCCCTGTTTCTAAAGAGGTAGAAGAGGGTGCAATAGCCAAACTGGTCTCAGCTGGGTACTTGAATGCTCTTCTCAGAGGACCATGCTGTTAGAGAAACTCAGAGACAGAGAAACTCAGGCTCAACTGCTTCCATTTTTAGGCGCAAATCTTCTAACTACGGGAAATATTATGTTGGTTATTCTTATGGATTTGTGTCTTCCAGACTGAGAATGTAATTTTTAACAATATTGTGAGGAACAAAGCCAAACACATCTCTGAGACTTGTGATTAAGAGTGATAAAATTGACTACTTCTGGCCAGATTCTTCTTCTCCTCCATGTGCACATTCTTACTAAATTCATTATATGCCTGCCAGGAGTGCACAATAAGATCTAAAATAACACTTCATTGAAGTGCTATTTTGTCTATGGGAGACACAAGTTACCTGAAGAAGAGCACAAAGACCCTCACCACAGCACCTGGGACAGTTCAAATGACAGATTAGGTTCCTTTTCTTAGCCAGCATGCTGTATCATAACACACTTCCGTGTGCTGAAATGAAAGCTAAGGAAAGACTTATTAATTAATGTGGGGTTGTAAGACTCGCCTATGTAGCTGCTTTCAGCTATTTTTGTAGAGTTTAAACCAAACAATGAATATTTCGGCAAAAATAGGAAAACCATTAATGTACAAGGAATAATTATATCCTTAGCAAATTTAAACAGTTAGGATGATACTAACTGAGATCTACATTTTTTTGTCCTGCAGGAAATCTCAGCATTTCTGGAATTCTGATTTCAAACTGAGGTTTTGAAAGTCCAATATTTTGATTTTACGATATCAAAATCAAATATGTATTTTGTTTTTTCTTGGATCAAAAAAAATTGTTTTTATATTGTGACATTAGAATATTTAATTTTGATGGATCTAACCAGTCTAAAAATCTTTGCTTCAAGTAAATTCCCAGTTAAATAGATTTTTCTGATTGATATGTCTTGCCTGTATCTTATAGTTGTTACTGAGTCTCTGATTTTCCATACTGGGTAATTGCTTCAACAATTTAAGTTTCATAGTGTCCTTAAACTTGCTTAGCTTGAAAAAAAAAAAACCAAAACCAAACAAAAAACAAACAAAAAACCTGAGGTATTTTCTCTGAAAGTGAAGAGTGATATAATCAGCTGGAGATCTTTACTCATCAAAGTAACAGTGGTCTGGCCTACAGCTCTCATATCACAGTGAAATACTATGGAAAACAGCATTTGAGTGCTATTCAAGAGACTGGAACAGCACATTTAGGGTCTGACCTTTAAAACTAAAATGAGATACCTTGATTTTTCAATTAGAAAATTCCATCAGAAAAACAAGCCACAAAATAAAGGCAAAACAGAAAACCACATGACTCTGTAGAAATTTCATTCCCATGGCAAAGAGATGGTCAGTCAAATGTGTGTCAGAGGTAGTTGAATGTTGGAGTCTTGCAATAGTTCATTCTTTCACTATCCAGTGCAGAAGGGAAAAGATGGGAAGGGAAGAATTTATTAGCAAAATATACTAAGATTTTTCCAAGATACATATCTAAAAGAAAGATACCTAGACCTCTCTCAAATTCAGCTGCCTGGCTTTCATAGGTAATGCTCGCAAGGTCTGCAATGTTATTCTCACAATAAAAGTAAGAAAAAAAATTAGTAGCTGAAGTTTAGGCAGGTATTTTCTGGGCTTACAACTTTTACAGATAGAATGCTGTTTATATTTTTTTCTTTTTCTTTTTTTTTTTTTTAATCCAATTCCCTCTAAAAACCAAAAGAATACAAACATGCTTTTTTGTTTTAGGGTTTCAAGTTTACTCTCCTGCTTCTGGGTCTCAAAGGAAAACGTCACAAGAAAGGAATTAAAATGACTCTTCAGGGGCTCAGAAAACATGAAATAAAAAGGCTTCAAATGATGAAATGTGTAGAGTGATTTGTGGTGGTTTGTGAAAGTTTTATTGAACGTTAACTAGCAGAGTGATACCGTAGCATTCAGTCTGGATTCACCCCCTCCCAGCCTTTTCTCTCCCCTGTTGTTCAAATGTCACAAGCTTTTTACATTTCATCTGAGTTTCTTCTGACATTGAACAGAAGTGAGAAGGCTGAGAGAAAAACTTCTTAAACTATCACTTTTCTCTTGTCTCACTGTCCTCATGTTATACATGGATGGTTCTTATCCATGATAAGTTAGATAGAAATACAGCTTTGAGTCCTGGATCTTGAAATTACTTGATGCAGGGCACTGTTGGGAATGCCCAGTTGTCCTTTGTCTTTAGCTATTTAGATACTCAACACTCATTGATTTTACTTGGGACTGTGCAGGCCTATATCCAAAACAAAATTAGCTAGTGAGAATAATGTGAATGAGGTTACTTTTTTTCAATTTACTAAACGATAATATAAAACAATGCCAATTTCATGAACAATCCCAAGTTCCCTTGCTTAGCATTCCTAAAAAGAATTGTAGATACGGTTCAGTTGACTAACAAACACTTGTTTACAACATAGCCCGAGAAAAGCTACAGTTGGTATTCTAGTTAGAACAATTTATTTATCAGGACTCAGATTTTCAACACAAATGTTCAGAGATTCAGACACGAATTTTTATAGCAGCAGGCATAACAACATAGTACATATATAACTTTGGGACATATTATGCACATCATCCAGCATATTTCTTTTTTGTTCTGTGATATCTAAAAGGACACCACCTACAGCTCTCAAAAATTAGTTTCAAATGCCTTAAAAACCTGTTAGCTAGTACCTTTCATCCAAAACAAGCGACCTTCCAACTTTTGTGTACAGCTCTTAGAAAGTTCTGGCAGCTCTTTTGTGTAACCTTTAGTTTCAGACTTTAGTGGGTGTATGTAAAATCTAAAATACAAAGAGCAAAGCTTGTCATATTCCATGTCCTGACAAACAAAAATATTATATTAGCATAATTTAAATACACATGCATAAGAGCTTAGGCAAACATTTCTAAAGTTTTTACTGGAAGCTACTGTCTAAAAAACAAAAGTCGTGTAGTTTGTTCTTAAAGCACAATTAAAGACAAGTGTCCTGGAAATAAGCTGTATCATTGTTCTTGTGTTAGTCTCATTCTGATCAACTTTAAAATGGTCAGTAAGTAAGCCCAATGTGTACTAATTCATTAAAATCAGCCTTATTTATCAACATCTTGTAAATGTAAAACTTCTCCTGTGCACCACTTGAGGTTTTTGAAAATAAATTTCAAATATGTCCTAAGAAGTACTTACTACAACATATCTAAAATGAAACTCCTGCATGGCTTTGATAGGAACTTGAATCAGGGAAAAGCCATATAGGCCTTAACTTCCAAAACCTTCTCTCATTTTCGATACCTATAAATGGAATATATTTTGTCCTGTGGTGATGACTCTGAAAATATGCTCAGGTGCTCCTTACTATGTTTCATAATTTATATTTATCTATTTGGCAAATCTTACCTATATAAAATTTAAAAATTAATAACCACTTAAAAAAAAGTAGTCTGCCAATTTTTTGCTGTCCATTGCACAACAAAATGCTAAATTGTGTCAGAGAGTGAAATTTGTCTGAAACCAAGGGTGAGGCACTTCGTGGAACACACACTACAAAACTGGAGTCCTCAGCCAGCTGGGTAAAGTACTTCCATTGATTTTAAGGGAGACAGAAAAACACCACTCCCATCCTATTCCAGTTGTTCTAAAAAGCACAATGAACAGCTCCGAAGTTTTTTATTTCAAAGACTTCACGATATCCTTTTTGTTAATTTAGAACAATATCTCCAGGTAGTTGCATCTCGGAAGTGTGTACCTCTCTCAGTGTGTGCTAGGGTTGCTGAGTGGGCAGAGGAGCACGTGCAGGGAGTTCAGTCACTTGTAACCTGGGCAATGCAACTTCTCTGCCACTCTGGAGAACTGGCATGACGCCTGCACGCCCTACCAAGCACCACACTGGCATTTACAAGTAGAAAAAAACTAGCTGAGTTTTCAGTCATTAAACTGGCAGCCACGATTTTTCAGTTTTGTGGTACGTTTTGCGGTTTTTTTAAAACCTGGAAAACAAAATCTTTGATAGAAAAATTAACATAGTATTCATATCAGGCACTGTTGAAAAAAAAATTCTGTCCAAAAATATTTTTTAAAATAAAAATCAATAAGGCAGCTCTAAAGGGGTATCATGCTCACATATTTGTAAAAAACAACATTTTAGAATGGCTTCTATTTCTGTTGAAACTTTAGATATCATAGATAGAGATTCACTAAGGTTTTTTTAATCGAAAATACATTATATTTTCCAACATTGGTGTCAGTTGTAGATTTTAATGAATAAAGTCCTTATAAAATTAAGTTAATTTATATTTATTACCAGTGGAAGTATTCTTTTAGAGTTCCACAGGATACAATGAATTCTCTATGGTTCTCCGCTCTATTGTCCATGACTTTGCCCAATGTCCTTTTCAATTTTCATGTAAACTTTATATTGAAAGACTTGAAAAAGTTTGATTCTATTTGAAAAACTAGAGAATGTCCAAAAATCTCTTTATTTTGAAGGAACTCTAGGGAAAAGTGGAATTGTTTGCTTTTAATGTTCACATGACGCACACAGCATGCTAAATGCATAAATACAATACATGCCATTAAATGTTAGCTGTTACTTCATCAACAGCTTCTTCTAAATGAAGATGGGAAGGGACACAAACAGTTGCTTAGGCTGAGGTTTTTAGAAACACCCAAGGCATCTAGGCAGCAAATTCCCATTTAAATTCAGCAGAAGTTCGGACTCTGGCTCCCCTGAGCTCTATTAAAAATCTCCCCTCCCCCTTGATTCACAAATGCGTTTGCTCCATTAGTTTGATTTTGATTAATTAACAGTGCTTTTAGGCTTTCCATGCATGAATTTATCAAATGCAACCAAACTGAAATACATCAGTTATTTCCTCTTTTAAGCATAAAGGAACTCGGCGTTATTTCAAAGTGTTTGTAAATGATGGCTTAATAGTGCCTAATGCATCATGGCCCAGTTTTTACAAGTTGATTATGAAATGCCCATGCAGTTTAGAAAATCAAACGGCAGCCCTTACAACCATGGCTCATGTTAATTGAATAGGTAAATTACACTCTTTATAGCAGGGTAATACATATGACAATAAAATCCTAACAATTTACCTCTCCATGGTTGGGACCAATGTGACACTCTGCTCTGTGGCTGGGAACAAGTACAGGCAACTACACAGAGTGTTGAGGAATGCTCTCTGGTATAACTCAACATCAGGATATCAGCACAGACTGTCTCCAATGGGCAGCTCTTCCTTGTGAAAGCACATCCAAGAGATCAGTAAGGAAAAAGAATATGTGTGTACTACCCTTTAGTAACAGTGAATATCTGATAACATATTACCATAGTGAAACCAAGACACGGAAAAATGGAAGGCTGAAATTTTACTAACAAATACTTAAGTAGGAATTTACCAAAATCCACCTGGCCCCAAGACAAACTATAGGGGCTGACAAGGATGAATTTCCCCTACACTTCATAATTTAATACGCTTCTCAGGGTTATACTACATTCTAATAGTACAAAAACTGAGTGTTGCCTAATAAGATCCCAGCAGTTCTGGATGGAATACAATTTTCTGTGTACAGTCAAATGCAGAAGTCAGAAAAGTAAATGCAGATCCCATGAGCAGAATTCCAAATTCTACATTTTATTTGCTATAAAGGGTGCAAGTGGGACAAATTCTATCTCTAATTCACTAATTAAAAACGCTTCTGGGAAATGTTTACAGTCAGAATAAAATTGCCATGTCTTCTGCCAGTCATGCAGCCTGGTGTTAAAGACGGATCGATTGTAGGTCTGAGAGCCTTAGGTGTTTTCAAGAGTTAAATGATTACCAGTGCTGTAAGTCCTACCACCAAAGAGTCAGAGAACTTTGTCTGGAGCTTCTGAAAGCTTAGACCCCTCTGGAGTTACTTCATATTTTCCATCTGAACTTGCATTGAGTCATGTTAATAGGCTTTTTGCCTCACCAGCCAGCTAGCAATACTATTGCGCTGGGTCACACCAACATCAAGTAAATAGAAAAGAACTTTTCCTTTATCTTTGTTCATTGCCTGGGCTGCAGATAAATTAATATGTGTAACTGTTCAAAACAAATAACTTTAATGCGAACTGGTACATTTTTCAATATGTCTCCTTCAATATTTCATTTTATTGTATGAAAATCTGACACACCCATTAAACAAAATGTTATTAGCAAAAGAAAAAACTGGGAACATATCACTTCTTTTTATTAATTATTTCTACAGCACTATATGAGTGATCAGTGTTCAGAAACAGAGAAAAATAAATTAATTGGTGACCATGCATATTTAGCCAACAAAAAGCATGAAACAACCCACAGGATTTCTGCTCTGTGGGTTTTTTTCACAGAAAAAAAAGCAAAAATTACTTTTTCCCATTCTGCCATGGGAGCAGTCACAACAGAGGTATAAAGATGTAACATATAAATCCATGCAAAAATTATTATTGAGAATATAGTATGAAAATGAATAAGCAGAAAGGAATTACTCAGCTGGAATATGACCACATGATCCTTTGATATTCAGACTCGTTTCCAGATTACATGGCTTTTTAACAAGGTACCTCTAACAACCCAAATTTTTAAATGTGATGTTCAGAAACTGGCCTAACTGGGACTCAAAAGACAGAATGACTCTGAAAATGTGACTTGCATAAAGGATGGAAAGGCTCCTTGACTAGGTTTCAATGGCAGCCTGTATTTGTGTCTGTGAGTGCATGTGGTGTATATAAACATCTGCTGAGGCTTGCAACTTATAGAAGCATAAGTGGAGCTATGCTTCCTGAGTACAATACTTTTCTGTACTCTCAGTCTTACACAGAATGAAAGAGCATGGAGACTACTCAGTATATGAAAAAAAAAAAAAAGGGTCTGTTTTTTTTTCCCTGAGTGTCCTAAAGGTCTGTAGTCTGTGTCCAACCCACTCAGGGAGAAAGGGCTGTGTGGGAGCAGCCTCCCTTCTCTCCTTCCCTCCCACCGTCCCAGCTGAGCACCTCCAGTTCTTGTTCTGCAAATCTAGGAGCACAGTTCTGCTCTGCCCTTGCAAATTATTCACATCTTTTATGATGCTATTGTTCAGCATGTTCTGCAGCCTACACTGGCAGAGTTGCCTGAGAAACAATGTTCATAAATTCTCAAGGCTGTAAGATTTTTTTAAATGGCATTGTAAGTAAATTCTGGTTTGTGAATCAGGAGAAAGATGCATTTTATTAGAAGGTACAGTCACGTTCCTTACAACTTTTTAGCAGACACTCAAAGTTTTAATGCTTTATTAATGGAAAATTTAAATTACGTTTTAGAAGGTGTTTTAGAGATATCTATTTTTTAGGCATGTGATATCAGTACAGTCTGTAAGTAGAAGTGCTAAAACAGTCAAATCTCTTAAATGGTCTTCAAGCACACAATCTTCTACATTTTCAATGCATTAGATCAATGTAAACTCTCAGAATCTGATATGTAGTATATTTTAAACACTATAAAATAAGTTCTTTCATATTCAGATCAGATGGTTTCTTGGTACTCCAAACTATAGAAAAATATTATGAATCTAAAGCAAATACTGCTATCTAGCCAAGGACTTATTTATTCTATCCATCCAATTACTGAAAGTTGAAACACTAGAGTTATTTCTGTGGGATATGATTGGGACTTTGTAAAAGATAAAAAGCTCAAGGGAGATGGGATAGGATACGCTTTGATTTTGAAGGAATAAAAACGAATTTACCATAACTAATTTGAAAAAAAATCTAATGACTTGTAGAATTAATTGGTATGCTTCAGCTAAAATGTAATAATACCAGTTTTACAGAGAAAAGCATCCTACCTTAATATCTTTTAAAAATTACCTCAAAATAGTTGTTTGTGTCTAAAAATGGAATACTTCAACTACAGTTGATTGAAAAAAGTATTCCACTTTGCACTACTGATGATGTCTATTCTTTTTTCAGTATTTCTTTAATTTGCTTTCTCTTTATAGTTTACCTGACATAGAATGCTTTATGCTTATCTTCTGAAAAGTTTTACAAGACTAGTTAAACAATATGGACCTTAAATTGAAAAAGAAGGTAAGAAGAGAGAACATTTTGTGTTGACTTCTGGCAATGAAATACATACATTTTCATGACTAAGGGTCATTTTTGCCCCTTTTTTGGATATATATGTACTCACAAAAACAGAATTGTATACATTTTTAAAATACAAAATTAAATTTGTTAAATTTATTTTCCTTAAGAGCAGTCACTAAATCAGAAATTGACATCTTTGTACATGCTACAGAAAAAATCTCAAGTATTAGGATTTGTAGTTGATTTGAATAAGAGCAGTAACTCGTATTAACAAACACAGACATTAAAATTACAAATTTAATGGGGAGTAGGACTATCAGCATACCAAAGAATTTTCTAGTTGATGCTACCATACTTGCAATCATACATTAAGTAGCAGGGAAGACCTAGTTAAGGGAAAAAAATTTCTTGTCAGCATTCATCTTTCAAATAAACATACAAATACCAAATCTCTTTGGTGAAAACTCTGGTTGACTATATTGTTCTTCTGCCTCAGTGAGCCCAACTGCTTCACCGTAAGAAGAGGAAGGCTTGTTTTGTGAAGATAGGCACAAGACCATAAAATAAACCCCTCGGGAAGCAAGCGCTGTTATCATTTTTTTTCAGTGCAAAGCATGTATCCTACACAGTGATAAAGAATCCAAGAGATCTCTACCTTAGTTATTCCAATGTAAATTGACTTTTCTCTTGTAATATTTGTCTGAATGTGCATAGCTCTGAGTTTTCAAACACGGAATCTCATTACACTTTATTCTACTGGATTACAGAACCTTCTATGAGCAGAAATATCTTCCTTACACAGGTATTCATAGATCACAGTCAAATCATCCCTACCTTCAGTCAGATAAAATAGATGATTTTAGCTTGTTAGTCTCATTATAAAATAAGCTTTCAAGGCCTTGAAACATAGTGCATCTTACTCTCCAATTACTGACTGGAAAACAGAAATTGCTCCTCTCAGCTGGCTACACAGCAAACTTTGTACAGACTCTATCACAGTAATATTGTTGGGTTTCATTTATGTCTTCTCCAATGCTGCTAACATTTGGTGTATTTATATCAGAGACATAATAACCAGACAGTGGGGTTAAACGCCACTGTGAATGGAGATGAAGTCTGAGCTACAAAGTGGTTCTAATGTACAAAATGGAAAAAACTCTTTTGCTTTATTCCCCAAAGGCAACAGTATGTACTTATTGCATTATTTCACCATGATCCATCACTCATTAACTCAGCAAAATCCACTTCTGAACATTATTTAGGTTTTATTTTTCATTTAGAAATAAGTAAACTAGATAGTCCTGTTAAAATGTTGTGAGAAGAACTGACTCACAGAATTACTGCAGAAATTATTAATAACTATTTACTTTAGATATATCTAAATTATACTTTATAAATATATATCATTTACAGTACACTTATATCTGTGTTTGCATATAGGCTGAAATTCAGAAAGGCATATCTCATTTTTGAAGCAAGAAAATCTTTCCTATTTCTAAAATTTCTATCAACATTTGAGTCTTATACATTAAAAAACAAAATGAGGCAACTTTGCAAATTTAATATTTGTTATAGAAGCAAAAAATGACATGCAGAAAGAAGAAAATGTGGTAGGAATCTTGGGGAAAAATCTCGTACAATAATAAATGAAAATAGTTTTATCATCTGATATAGATATTAGAAATATTTCTCTGCAGATGATAAGTGTGACTAGAATAGCATCCATTTAAAAGGAATTACATTACTGGTTCATCTCTGATGGCTATTGTGGGATTGATATTAGAGTAGTGCTATCTGCAATTTACCTTTTTTAACTAATAGCTCTTTGTTTTCTGCATGGATCCTTTTAAAATCTTTCATATGCTTTTAAGATACCACTTACCATTTAATCACTTTCCACTTACTCTTCGCTCTCCAGGCTCCTCAATCTTTAGCTACATTATGATTTTTTTTGTATATAAATTTGAGCATGTACACAGACTTGGTTTCTTACCAGATCTGTCTGTCTTGACAGATACACAAAATTTTGCTTTAATATTCAGTGTATTGCCAGAAAGATCAAGTTATTTATTGGACCTTTAATCTGATACATCCCATAGTGAAGGTAGGTACAGAATGTCCTGGGACTTGCAACGTAGTCCAAATGAAGAACTGGGGCAGAAGAGTGCAGGGATGGAAGGGATGGTGAAGTCACAGGGAAAGAGAATGGAGGTCACACAAGATTCCATTTTAAATGCTTTGTTTTGTTGAATAACACACCCTTTTTTTGTGGGGCAAAACTGCACGGTGGTTGGCAGCAAGCTCTGTGCTGTGGCCTTTGAAATAAACCACAGAAAGCTGTATAGGTCTATGTGCAGTTTCCGTCAGGGCTGTAATCCATAGCTGGCTACCCTCATGATGGTCAAGCCATCACAGCATAAGGCTGACCCTAAAGAAGAGCTCTGTAAAACAAATTATTCCAGAACAGTATCTAAACAATTTTAAAACAGTGGATGTCCTCCAAAAAGGTATGTGGCTCCTTGTTTAAAAGGCCCAGCAGTACTTTTGCCCCAGCTTTCCTGCTTCAGATAATTTGCTGTAAATATGTGCTTAAATGTTGTGTTAAATGGGGATCTTAAAAGCTACGACTGCTGTAAACCTCTCAATTGTATTGCCAAAAAATGGTGTCTTTGCAACACTACTATTACTGCTAATATAAAAGCAGATGAAACTATTAGCCGCTTTGCAGAGAGATATTATTCACAGAAAGAAATAAAATCCTTCTGAATATCCAAGGAAAAAGGGTAGTTTACTGAGTCTTTAGCATATGGATTTTGGATTAAGGTATAGCAAATATCTTTGTTATGATGAAAGTGAAAGGTTCAATTAAATTCCAGGGATAAACTCAGGAGCAAAATTTGCAAATCCAGTGCTCTCTGAGGCATGAGGCAACGTCTGTAAAGAACCAGCAGGCTGACAGGGGAGGAACTGAGTCAAAGCCACACTGAAGAGCTCATTTTCCCCTATCACTGTGATCACAATTGCACCAGAGCTGTTAGGAGACTCATTCTCAAAAGGGTTCAGGAAAACACGAGTATTCAAAGTGGCTGAATCCTTTTTGCCCCCTCCCCCACTCAAGAGAAAATCTCTTAGGCACGGAATGAACTCAGCATATATACCCTTTCCCAAAGCACAAACAAAAGTCCAGCTCAAACAGCTGAGCACTTCTCAGGATTCTGCCCTGTACCCCCAAATTCTGCAGCTCAGGTGGGAAGGAGCTGTGGAAAGAAATTGTTATTTTGAATGACTTTTCTTCGACGAAGCAGCATATTCTATTGCTTACTACAAAAGACTGTGGAGAGGGCAGAAGTCATGGACACCTCAAAACCCAAGAAACATTCCATGACGTTGCAAACTCTTTTTGGACCTTTGCTGTGCAAGGTGCTATACAATAGCTGGAATACATGAAGTCTCCTGATTCCTCATGCTTATACATGTACGGATTAGTGGCATGAAATTGCTTTTCTGTCCACATTGCGTTTTAAAATATACTTCAGAAACTCAGTACCATTTGAATGTAGGAGAAGTAAAATCATTACCTGCAAAATCACTATTTCTAAAAAACTAAGAAAGTGTTTTCTACTTTAGAAAGATAAAAGCTGTTACATACATCCAAATGTGCGAACACATGCACACACGTGGGCAAGAAACAAAAAAACCCAAACCCTACATACATTTTCTCTTGGATTGAGCACAAGAAAAATAACATTTGAGCCTCTTTATATTTTCAAGTTTCTCTCACTTTTTATATTTTTATGTACCAGCCATTCCAATCCCATAGCTTCACAGTTCGCCATAGTACAAATTGGTGAGTGAATGTGTAGTGGCCATCAGCCGTCTTCTGTGAAGCTGAGTTTCATTAGCACACTGGTCACAGAATACGTTTCTTGGCTGGGCTTATCAAAGTATCATGGAATATTTATCCATGTGCTTTTCTCTTGCTTCCATTCTCCCCTTGCTCCCCTTCTTCTTTATGACTTCAATTATGATCAGATGACTCCTGCAGCCAGTTCATTGTACAGAAGCAGGTCCTACTGCATAGCTCAGCAATTCAGCACCAGCTGGCAAACAGGGGCATGAGGACACATTTAGCAAGTCTGCAGAGAGCTGTTTAGTTCCTGGGGGTGCAGCTGGGGGAGGAGTTCACCTTCTCCTTTCTTCTCCAAGGACCTTGCAGGGCTCAAGCACCTTGCAAGCTGTGCTGGAGAGTTTGCTGGAGATAGGGGACTCTCTGCTGCCTGCTTTTCAGAATGCTCACACTGAAATGGTAAAAAATATCAGGCTAGACCTTCTTAATGTGCTGAGGAGGAATACGGGGTTGTGCAAGGGGAGGGTGGACAGCACTCCCCTCAAAGTGATGCCAGACTGCAAGCTTTGAAACCTGTGCTGGGCAGACAGATCCTCCATGGTCTGCTGGAGGGGGTAGAGCAGTTGCACAAGGATGCATTAGTGTGCAACCTATTTCTCTTTACTGAGAAATACCCAGGGATATGCTTTTTAATAATAATATAAACTACACCCATAAAGTCAGAGGACTTTGATACTGAGATATCTATTTCTCTGAAAAATCTGCTAGGTGAATGTGGCTTGCAAACTCAGAAAGAGGAACAAATCTAAGGGAAGTCCAGCTAGCAATGACTCTACGTATTTTGGATTTCTACATCAAAAAAAAA
>VZTG01009507.1:765616-798116 GCA_013397845.1 Melanocharis versteri
GACTGGTATTCCAAAAATCACAGATGTCATATCAAGAGTGCATGGGGAGACGTGTTACTTGAGACTTAGGAGTTTACATTTAGGGCAACCTTTCCCTGGAGAAACTTGGGCCAAGCCTTCTAACCAAATGCCATTCCATGTTCTTATTATACGCAGCTGTCAGTAGCAGAGACTGGTCACTATGGTGGGTTTTAAGGAAATTTTTATCATTAGTAAGACATTTTTATTTCTATTGCACTCACAAGCACATAAATCAGACTCACAGAGGAAACACAGCGCCTGGGTCTTTAAGCCTGATGAGGAAACGTTGCAAGACCTGCACAATTTCACAGAAGCTGTGAACAGAATAAATTGGAAAAAGCCCCATTTCCTACAAAATTAGAAACATTTGATAGAGTTACTAAAATATATTCACAAAAACATAATGTATTCAGAACTGATTAGAACCACATGATGTAAAAGTGGTTTCACGTATGAACAACTAAACCAAAATTAGTTAAAATTCTGGGATGAATAGCTGAGGATAAAAGACTGCACAGGTAACAGTTAAAATTGTTAGACCTTTTTAAGATTACCTGTGACACTAAAACTAATTGCTTACACTCCAATCTCTTGGAGTTTGTTCCTGTGAGAGGAAAAGGGAAATATCCAGCCATTTATCTCGCCCACCATGTAAATGTCCTATGTAAATTAAATTATTGATCCTTACTTTTGGTTGGTTCAGCATTCCCCATTTCACCTAAAATTTCACACAGAAGTCACCCCAGTAAGTGAATGCACTAAGATAGTTATGAAATTCACATTTTATTTCTTCCTATACATTTAAAAGGTTTTAACATATTGGATTTCAGGTTTGAAGGCTATTTGTTTCCATGTTTCTTAATATTGTTCTCTGCTTTCAAAAATTCAGAATGGACAGCAGTCAGGGAAGAAGTTTACCAGACTGTTCAATACCTCAATTACCAAATATGAAATAGGTAAGAATTTTATATTAATCTCAGATAAAGGAACAGTTAACAATGGATCTGATCTCTTTGGGATAAGAATGGTACACATTCGTTTTGAATGCCAGTGATGTGGTGCTTATGTGCAAGTGCAGCAGATATACTGGGGATCCATTTAGGGATGGTGGAATCTGTCTGTCAAAGGTGGATGTCAACATTCAACTCACACGTGGGTTCAGCTGGGAAGAGAACAAACACTGGAGAGTGTAAGTATGGTCGACAATGGAGCTAATTGCTTGTGATTCTAATGGGGTGTACGGTTAAAAGATGGCAGCTAAAGAGATAAAAGGTAGAGGGGGTTCAGTGGGTAAACTCTGCTCCTGGAGGTGAAGGAAAGTTGTGAAGATGTTCCTCCTCACATCATCCTTATTTTCAACCTGGCAAAGTTCATGGCGCTGGAGTGAGGTGAGGAGAAGCAGTAGACCAGAGTTACAACTTTCATTTGTTTCCTCCTACATCAGAATACATTGCAAAGATAAAAATGGGGAGAGTAGCCCAATAGGTCACTAATCTGGGCCAGTAAATCAAACAGTCTCTGGAATACTATTGAGAAAAGACTCACACTCTCTAACCTGTGAAAATGACTCATGTCAAGCAGTGCTTTCTCGAGGACTTCCTGGGTGCCATGCAGAAGCTGGACTTTCCAATAGCCATAGCTAGCAGGCAGTCAACCTGCTGTGGAGGATAGCAGCATTTACACACTGAGTTTATTAGCATGGGTGTAGTCATAGTGTCCCTGTAACTTATAAATTCTGGACTGCCTCTTACTTTCATCTCTCTACCATGCTGAGTCTTTGACACAGCATTTTATCCTTATGTGTTGACAATAGGCATGAAACATTACTCTGAAATTCCATCTAGACTAAAGTATTGTATTTAGAAAGCGTGCTTATTTCAGTTGCCTTTTTTAGGCTTATTACAGGAAAGTAGGTGTTGTGAATAACCTGTTTAACACATCAGTTCTTCACAGCTAGAAGAGAAACTTTTCTGGAAATTACTTAGTATGTATGGGATAATAACTTTAGCAGCATTTCATGTTTTCTGTGTAGAATCCTGGGAATCCGAGAAACAGCAGAGAATTCACTAAAGAAGACAAAAAGGTTTCTAACAAAGAGAACAGTCTGAACAATTTTTGCAGTTGTTGGAAAGAGTGTGGCATGCACATTGATTAGCTATATCAAAGGCATCCCTAAATAACTCTGTTTAAGGACTTGGAATTTCATCACTCAAGACTCCTATATGCTTCACACAGCAATTGGCAACTATTTGCGGAACTACAAAACATTAAAGGTAATTACAAAATTTTTTTAAAAAGGAAAAAAATTAAAACTTTTACTAGGAAAGTATAAGGCTCACTTACTGGTACCTCTGGAGCTAATCTGCACGTATGACTGTAAGAGATCTAACTACAGAGTGACTGCGGTTTTTGTAGTAAAACACCTAGGCAGGTATCCTTTTTGCTCAGATAGAACCACTCAAATGGTGGTTGGATCCCTGACACCTCCAGCTCCACAACAGCTTTAAAAATCACAGTCCCTAATGCTTGCTGAGTCTGCATTCATGTCTGAACGGATGAAACTGTCCTCGGGTAGAAGAAACAATTGTCACATTTCCCAAGCAAGTAAAAGAAGGACAAAATTAGAAGGCTCATGTGGATAAACCTGCTTCATTACTGAGAAAATTCGATGCCAATTCATGTTACAAGTATAACAGAAGTGAACTGATGAAAACTGTCTTCATCTAATCATTCACCTCATGTTGGATTTTCTGTAGTGTTCATGTTTGGCAGGATGCATTACCCAGAAACACCATTCATATAAGGCAGCTGGGAGAGCAGTGTGAGTCATAGTATCCAGCACATAATGTATTTTGTCATTGTTTCACTGATGTTCTGATATTTAAGGTCTGCTTAGGAAGGTGACCAGCCAGTTATCACCAGCTTATTCAAGCACAGGTGTTCAAGATCTTACCAAAGCCTATCTTTGTTCTTCAAAATTACTTAAGTGTCTAGAATTACAACATAAAACCATAATTCATTTCTTTGAAATAGCTTGATTTTGTACTCACCAGTATTCAGGCAATTCAACAGCATTTATTCAAAAAGGTTTAAAAGAAGGTGGAGGGGATGATTCATAAAGGATTTGCTTTGCCTCTCTAATTGAAAATTTCAATACAGTTAATACTTTTCACTTCTTGTCCACTCTAATCTTATTTATTGTGCCTCTGACACCTTCCATTATCCTTCCTCTGACTCGTTGTTTTAGATGAAACAGTTCTACTGCTTTACACTGAAAATCACATTATTTCTGTGCTATCAGTGGCAACTTCCTGTGCCTTTAAATATACAAATTAAAGAGTGGATTATCATTAATTATGCACTACAATTTTTCCTGGCAACAGTCTGAAAGTGACAAAACATTTGCTTTTGTCATAATTCTGTTAAGTGAACCCAAATTGAGCTGCTGAAATGTATGACACTTAACTGTGTTTTTAATTTGCAACACAGGGTCAGGATCATGACAGTGATTTTATTTTATTTTGCACTTTATTTTCAGCAATCCTTGTAAGGATGTTAATTAAATTGTTTGAACTAAACTGTTTTTATCATTCCAACAACCTATATTTATTGCATATTAAGGAGAAATTTCTTGTTAACATTACTTAATTTTCTAACGCATCCGTTTAATAATGGAAAAAGCTCTACGCTAGGAAAGACAACTGCTTCAACCAGAATGATAATGAGTCGACTTTTCCTTAGAAAATAAAATGAAATCTACAGCACATTCAAAGAATAGTTAAGGGGGATATCTAAGTATTTGGAATTTTCACATATGCATATCTGTTCTGGACATGGAAAATACTTTTCCATTTATCAAGAACATAACTGAGGATTTTCCATCCCAAATAACATCTGTCATGAACCCTGTCCATACTCTGTATTTCGTCACAACAAGCAACCAGTAAGTACAAAATTGTGAAAGAAACAGTTAAAATAGCGTTTTATCTCAATAATATGACCAGTGTGCCCAGCAGAACCTGAGAGATGAGGTCTGGTTTGGCACTCGACTGCCCCCATGTAAAGCTCTGCTCACCTAGGTGGGAGCCCATTTCAGTGACATTCGTGGGAAGACACACCTAAAAGTGTCTAAAACGGCCCTGAAGTGTTGCAGAAGCAGAGCCATGGAGAATGAGGACCTGCAAAGTTATCCACTGTGACCTGGATGAAGAGAGCTGAAGTACAGACAGCCCTTCACCTCCCCAGGCAGCCTGAGATGGGCAGCCAGGATTTTGCACAGCATGTAGATCCCACTATGCCCTCTACATAAATATTTTTAGAAGGAGAGAAGCAAAAGCAAGGGGATTTTTAACCTGTTCCCCATGTTCACTCTTACGCTAGCATCAGTTTTGGGTGTGCTGACAAATGTTGGGTTAAGAAGGCTTGAATTATTTATACAGACATTATACATTGTGTAGCTGTATTAATACCTGTATATATTTCATCAAGGCAATTACTGGAGTGATAATATACATATAAAAATAGGTTAAAATATACTTGTATTATTATGCATGCATTAATATGACATAAACAATGAAAAATATATAATTTTAGCCAATACAAAACAACAAAAATATCAAAAATTTTCTGTTTTTATCCATGACTTCATGAAATACAAGTTAGTAAATCTCATTCAGAAAAATACCAAATTCTGACAAAAGCTTACTTTTTTTTTATTAGTAGGAAAATATCTTTAATAATTTTCTTTGAGTGTTAAGCATGTTAGTTTTTTGCTCAAAATTACAAAAAAACCTGCGAGCCCAGCTTTCTGACCTGTGACTGTTTATGAGCTCCAGTGGCTGTAATGTTTTGCTCTTAATTAGATGGACAAGAAGAGTTGATTAAGAGTAAATGAAGAAAATTATGTATTATTAAAAAACAAGAAGGTAAAACACATAACAACAGAGACAGAATATTTGTGTTAATATGTGCTCTACAGGAATGAGAGATCACTAAACTTTTATAATATAAAAAGGGGAAAACAACATTAAATCATCTTCATGTTTTCCATTTCTTTATGCAGTACTTATAGGTCTCAGAACAAAATATATTTGATATATTTTTAATTTGGCATACAAAAATCAATGAACCTGTCTGGATCGTTGACCTCTCACCTTGGATTCTTATTTCTGAACACTGACAAAATAAATTAAAACATTTCTGGTTGGTAAATGGTAACAGTCCTTAATAACCCTAACAATTAGGGCTGCAGCTCCTGTGCAGAAGTAGGAGCCATCCAGTTTCTGCAAGGGTGTTTAAAACATTCTTTGCCCTCTCCATACTCCTAGCATCTTAATTTCATATTTTCTATTGGTACTTTCAAGTTGTTCTGTCATTTTAACTTTCAGCACTTGAGGCTAGAAATAGAATAATGCATTAACAAAATGCGTAAGTGTTTCATGAAATGGTCAGATGCTAGTTAATGGTCTTTGGCACAGAACACTCCTTTTCTCACTGAACTACAAAATTCTACCTAGATTCTGTTTATAGAAATGTAATGCACTTTCTCTTTTTTTTTTTTCTCCCACAGCAATAGTAATTTTACTTTGATCTCATAGCAGCCAAACTATTAAATGTAAGCATGCTCATAAGCAAGGTACAAGGCAGGCACAGCCTATGATTTCTAGTAGAAGGTCATAACCCAGATTTTTTTTTTTAAATAACTATTACAATGAGGAACAGAGTATAGCCACAAAAGGAATAGTTATAATTTATGCCTGACTTACTTCAGCAGAATATAGTTTATTTATAAACTGCTTATGGCAAACTCTGTATGCCCCTGTTCTATGCATGTGCTGAACTGTCTTCTGGTAAATTATTTAAATTACACCTAGCAGTAATTCCTGAGGACTTTCATACTTCATTTTCTCTATTAATGTAACAGGGAAAAGCTGCTTTGCAAGGATTGCTCTAAATTCCCAGAGTGTGAGTTCCAAACTCTGTATGTGTTGCATTATGCCTGTCAAAAAACTTGTCTTCTCCTGAAATTTATTACTGAAGTCTCTCCACTAGAACTACTCATTGAAGCCTTACGGAAAGCTCATACATGATTTAAGAAGCTAACAGCACTGAAAGAAATAGGTCAGGTAAAAAAACCCTGAATTTAAGCTACCTTCACTTATTACTTATGCAAGATTATGCATAATTTAGCACACTGCTGAATATGCAAGGGCAGAATAATTGTTTACCAAAATATTTACTCTGTGTTCGTACCTGTGTTTTAGTGAGATAAGGTGATTTCTCAGCCCTTGCTAATCACTTTAGAATTAGAAAAGGATTAAATAAGTTTTTGATTATGCTGATAACTGCATGACATTATATGTAAACAAAACTCATGTTTAACAACCTTTTTAAAGAGGATACCTCGTACATTAGACATATCAGGTTGTTGAGAGTGGGAAGTTTAACCTTTTTAAGAGGACTACCTCCCTTTTGTATTACCTGTTTAACCCTTCACAAACAGCGAAGTGAAGGAATATAACAATGAATGTAATGTCCCAGTCCTACCAGCAACCACCCCCACCAAGAGTGCTCTCCCGATTTTCTAAAAACCAGATGAGAATTCAACGAAATTTCGTGGAGGGGATAGTTTTCAAAACTGAAGCATACAGAAAAGTGTAGCTCTTGCATTACTTGGCATGTAAGTGTTTAACAACTCAGTGTCAAAAGAACCCTTGAAAACAAACCTGTTTAAAAAAAATGCTACTTTAAGCTTTGTGCTTCAGAAAAAACCCCATGTTCCTAAAAAATAATGTATAGTATGTGAATATGGATGATTGTGACAAAAGTGATAGCTTATTAAAGGCTCTATACAACTTCCCTTCATGTTAAAATAAGATTAGAAAAGATAGATACTCATGTGAAATGATTCTTTTATTTGTAATGTGCATTGCAAATGTAATAGCTTTGCAGTTTTAAAGTTGAGGAAGCATTACAAATATGTGCTTCCAGCCCAGAAAGCCAGTCGTATCCTGAGCTGCACCTGAAGCAGTGTGGCCAGCAGGGAGAGGGAGAGGATTCTGCTCCTCTACTCCACCGAGACCCCACCTGCAGTGCTGTGTCCGGCTTTGGAGTTTCCAGCACAGGAACGACTTGGACCTGTTTGAGATAGCCCAGAGCAGGGCCACAAAGGTGATCGCAGAGCTGGAGCACCTCTCCTGTGACGACAGGCTGAGAGCTGAGCCTCTTCAGCCTGAAAAAGAGAAGGCTTTGGGGTGCCCTAATTGCAACTTTCCCGTAGCTGAAGGGAGCCCACAAGAAAGCTGGAGAGGAACTTTTTACAGGGGCATGTAGTGAGGGATGGGGGGGGAGATGGACTCAAACTGAGAGAGGGCAGGAGGGCAGGTTTAGATTAGATATAAGGAAGAAAATCTTCACTATGAGGGTGATTAGGCACCAGAAGAGGTTGCCCAGAGAAGTTGTGGTTACTCCATCCCTGGAAGTGTTTAATGTCAAGTTGAAAGGGAATTTCAGCAACCTGGTCTAGTAGAAGGTGTCCCTGCCCATGGCAGAGAGTGCTCGAACTGGATAATGTTTTAGGTCTCTTCTGACCCAAACCATTCTATGATTCTATTAATCCTGTTCACACATTTAACTCTTCATCATCACTTTTCTGATAACAGACATTATTATACATGTCATCTTTAATCACAGGTAGGATTCTCTCACCTACCAAACTCATGACACCTAGAGTACAGCTTTGAAAAATTATGCTCTTTCTGTGATCAGAGAGCAAAATTGCAAAAAATTCGGCAAACTTGTGGAAGGAACATCAATAAAGAGGATTTCCGCTCAAGAAAGATTCCCCTGATAGGACATATTTTGTACTACACAGAAATAGACATTTTTGTTTATAGGAGAATGAATAACTACATCCACTCTGCATTCCAGGCTACTTGTTTCTTCAGTGTAGGCATAGCTTTATGCTAAAATTAACTTGAAAAGCTTAAGGCAAACCATAGGATTTCTCACTTCAAACAATCATCTTTTAAGATTGTTCCAAAAAGGAAAATTAGACTTGTTTAAATCTTTACGTTTGCTACTAAAAAGCTTCAAATAATTTGTCCCACATACAAAGCTAAAAGAGAAGACCTTTTCTGGATTTAAGCATCAGAAAAAAAAAAAATTCTAAGCTGAATAAATATTATAGCGAAAGCCAGTAAACATATTCACCTCATGCCTGTCTGCAGTCAGAAAGCCTATTCATGATTTGTCCCTTTAAATTCTTCGGACATGAGTTACATACGTAGGATAACTTTCATTACTGTACTACTACTTCTAGTATTTAAAATTAAAATCTTTGCAGTACTGTCAATGTAATTAGGAAAGTTCATTTTTCCTCTTTGACTAGAAAGAAAACTGTTTCCTTAATAGTGTCTCAAAGTCAGACCTGATGAAGGCAAGAAATTTTGCACGTTAGAGATCGAACCAAATATGTATTTTGAGGCTGAAAGTCAGCAAAAGAAATGGAGACTCAAAAGAACAAAAATACTGCTTGGAGCCATAGCAGATATAAACAGCCTAGGTGAAAGGCAAAATCCATCTTACCGATTGAGAATTCAGCAACAATTCTCCCTTTCCTTAGGTGGTCTTATTTTTGTTGTGTCTAAGATTAAATTGTGGTGGAAAGACTTCCACCCTTAAGTCTTCACCCTTAACTCTGAGGTGACCTGCAAAGAATAAAAATCAAAAATCCCTCATCATCTGACTTATAAAAAAATTCCATTGCAATTAACTTTGATTATTCATCCCAGACACTCACATCGAATGCATTCATACTTCTTCTTGCAGTCCTCACAGACAGTTTTACTCTGCTCTGTCACTCAGCTTTTCTTTCCCCCGATATACACAAGACCTATGTGTAATACTTGGTTGGATCATGAGCTTTTAAGTTTGTTCATCTTCAAAGCAACACTTGGACATACATCTCTCCTACTTGCTCTACCAGCTCTTGTAAAGCATTCAAAGATGAACAAAGACGTTCAAAGAGAACAAGCATCCTTACCATCAACAAAGAACTGTCATTGGCATAATTCTGTGGCTTCTTCTGAGGACTGGTCATTCAAATACTGCTCATCATGACACGGACACTCCTTGAAGCAGTAAAGCTGAAGTTCCTGGTATCTTCTCAGTGTGAGATGAAGGAACATGAATTAGCATTTGGACTTTATCACATATGAAGCTTTCCAATGACTAGAAATGTCCATACATTAAGAAGCTATTTCTTTTTAAATCACCCAGCTGAGAGGCTGAGAAGTCTTCTTAGAGTTTTCAAAGGGAGAGAAAAAAAATCAACTTTAAATAGCGTGTCCTGGGGCTGAGGGGGAAAAGATATTAATAAAACCTTAAACACTGTTGTAATAATAGGGATTCGGTTGGTGCAAAACTGCTTGAGCACTTTCTCCCACAGCTTGTGTCAATTTTGGTCTGCTGAATGAAGAGTGGGAGAAAACAATTTACAAGAGCCTGAGTGGTGGCAATTACTTTTCTTGCAGTGCATGACTAGCAAACAGGGCTTGAAGATACTTGTCCCTGTCTCCCACCCCAATTCAAAAAGTGAGTCAAAGGCCTTTAAGATACCTTGTGCCCAGATGCCTCAACTTCAGGGCTGGACAGATGAAAGCTGCCTTCCTGATCTCGTTTGGTTCTGCAGGAGCAATCTCACTTTCTCACTCCAGAGACAGATTTTTCTGGGGCAGACTAAATATGGTCAATGTTGGTCCAAAGAGCAAGGAAGCTGGTGAAGGGTGTAGAGAACAAGTGTTCTGAGAAGTAGCTGAGGGAGCTGAGGTTGTTTAGCCTGGAGAAAAGCAGGCTCAGAGGGGTATCTTATTCTGAAAGGAGGTTGAGATGAGGCGGGGGTTGGTCTCTTCTCCCAAGTAACAAGGGATAGGACAAGAGGAAATGGCCTCAAGTCACATCAGGGGCGGTTTAGACTGGATATTGGAAAATATTTCTTCTACCGAAAGGATTGTCAAGCATTGGCACAAGCTGGCCAGGGAAGTGGTGGAGTCACCATTGCTGGAGGTATTTAAAAGATGTGTAGACCTGACATGTAGGGACAAGATTTAGTTAACTGTTGGACTTGATGATTCTCAAAGTCTTTTCCAACCTAAATGATTGTAAAAGTGCTCTGGAAAACTTGGGGGTGGGAGAGAAGTATGGCATAAACCTTGTCTCATTGTCAAGATGTCCTTTTAAGAGTTCATGAGAAGGCTCCAGTGCTCCTGCACATACAACAGTCCTTGGAAGAGGATGTTTCATCCCTCGCTTGGGTTCTGCCAGGAGACCCTGAGTTTGTTTAGTGTTGAGACATTGGAGGGGCCTGCACAAAGGGTGAAGGTCATCGCAGGATGTAGCCTGCAGCTGGCTGGGCTATTGGGCCCAGTAGGAGGAGGTGTTGGCAGCAACATGAATAATCCTGAGTCACAGAATCACAGAATATGCTGAGTTGGAAGGGACCCATCCGGATCATTGAGAGTAACTCCTGGCCCTGCACAGGACACCCCAAGAGTCACACCATGCGCCTGAGAGCAGTGTGCAAGTGCTTCTGGAGCTCTGTCAGGCTGGTGCTGTGACCACTGCCCTGGGGAGCCTGTTCCAGTGCCCAGCCACCCTCTGGGTGAAGAACCTTTTTCTAATATCCAACCTAAACCTCCCCTGACACAACTTCAGGCCATTTGCTTGTATCCTGTCACTGGTCACCACAGAGAAGAGATCAGTGTCTGCCCCCCCTCTCCCACTTGTGAGGAAGCTGTAGAGTGCAATGCGGTCTCCCCTCAGTCTCCTCTTCTCCAGTTCTGAGCATTAAATAGTCCCTTGTATGAAAATAATTTGTCTTCTTGTACGTTAGATAAAGTGTGCTCTTACCCTAATCCTTATCTTTGAAATCAGAGCTCTTGAGCACTGCATGCAAACCCAAGCATATAAATCCCGGCTGCAACCTTGCCTGAACATTTTGGGTTTGTCTGGCATTGTATTAATTTCAATATGTCTTGAGGACTGGCCTTTATTATATTAATGTTTAGACTTTCACATCGTTCCTCATTTTTAACCTTCTCTGGAGTAGATCAAAGTATTTAACACTCCAGGTGCTGCATAAATTTTCTGGAGTCCTATGCAAAAGAATAGATTATGAAGTGCACTGCAACACAAGTTTGCATTTAAGTATTCTTGGTTCTGCTTCTATCCCTGGGAAATTATTAAGTAACTATGTAATCTCTGTGCAATATTACCACAATCCTCCAGGAGCAGTGGTTCCACCAGACAACATATTTGAGGAAAGACATATGCAGCCCTATTACTCTTCATATATATATATATATATATATATAAACCCAAAGGTTACTAGAACACAAATGCAACAAACAAAAAGCTGGAGTATTTATCACTGACGGGCACTAAGCAGTAGACTCTGCTATGCCTCTCTTCCCTAAAACAGTAATTAATTAATGAAGCTATTGCTTTCACAGGGATATAGTTGTTGGGAAAAGAAAAAGTCCCTTTTCTAGTACTTATCAGGGCTAGGAGGAGGAAGTAAGGCATAAAGATAACAGTTTGCATGTTGCCTATGTACTGTTCGGTTTTGCTTCATTATATTGTAAATCATAAAAATCACAATGGTTTCTCCTGATTGGGAGGATTGCCTGCTATATAAAAGCACCCATAAATCGAAGCAGTGTGATCTCTTGGGTATAACTCTGCTTTCTGGATCAAATCCACTTAGAAAGGAGAGAAGAAATGCTGTCTTCAAAATGCTAGTAATTAAACATATTTACCCCGTGATTCTTAGAATATAATCATTACAAAGAAGCGCTTAATTTCATCTTTTAAGCAGTGCTACACTCAAAATGGAATTGCTTCCTAAAATAGAGACATTGGTTAGGCTACTGTTGACCCCGTGGTGCTAAAGAAGGCCATATTATCTTCCACGTCATACTGATGTCTGAATTTCCAAGTTAGATTGCCAGCAGTGGCCCCCTCAGCTCTTCACACTTAGGTCACTGGTTCAATCCAGATCAGAGACTGTCAGTGACCTGGCTTAAATACACAAGAGGTCTGGTAAATAGTTAAAGGATACTGAAGGCAAAGTGTAGTGTGTATGTGCACAGTTCTTTCACCATCCTGCTCGCTTTCTTCTGTTCATCTGATTGTGTTATTGGTTATTCTTGCCTTACAACAGTTCTAGCACTGTATTAACCTACACCTCTGTATCCATTGTAATGGAAGGAGAAACACAGGACAAGGAGAAAGGATGAGAAAAAGGAGGCTTTATTTTGGTTGTGAAGTTGTATTTGTTGTGATTGTTTTCTTATTTTTTGTAGATATAGTATTAGTCTTTGGGCAGCATAAATCCTTATATTTAAGGACATGGTTTTGTAACAAGGGCTTTGGAGAAAATATGATTGAATCACAGCAAATTTGGATATAGTCATGGATTTTATAAAACTAGCAACTTCCATAATTTTTGTTCCTCATGAAAAATTCATATACAAGTAATAATTATTCTGCTTCATCCACCTTTTGCTTCCATATATTTAGCATAGTTATGTATTGATGGTAGTTCTATGTACTGAATTTCTGAGCTCTTGTAAAGCAAAAAACTACTGACATTAAGAAACACAAGACTTCTTTTTCAATTCTTTGAGATAGCAAAAAGATTTTCCATTATCTCTGTCTCAAAAACGCTTATTCACAAAAGTTCATATTCTTTAACAAGCAAGCCTTGTTAACTTCTGAGATTATATTTTAACTGCTCATCACAGTCAGTGGGGGTTATTTTGGTGACTCAAATATGTTGTAGCAAAAAAAGAGAAGAGCTTTTTAACATTTTCTGATATAAATAAATCAATAAGAAGGAAGACAAAATACTAGAAATACTTATGATCTATATCACATTTCTATATAGTTAAAATCCTCAGGATGGAATTTACACACTAAGATTGTATTTCATATATACATTCGCAGCTGCCTAGGTCTCTTTTTTCCAACTCGGATGATTTTATTTGTAAAAGAAAGTGTTCATACATTCTAAAATCCTCAAATTCTTGTAACATTTATACAACAGTACTTCTGTCGCTTCTATACTGACACAAATTGTCAGAATATTTGTAAATTAGCCAGATAAAAATGAATTGTGATCTTCAAGACAGTGCTTAGGATTCTGATGATCCCTACCTGCTCTTCGGCTGGTGTACCCACCATGATGTATAAAGACAAAAATACTTCAGAAAGAGAGTGCATGATCATGAAGAAGTAGAAATGATGGTTATTTGTTATAGCTTATTTACTGAAGTCAGATATATAGATTTGTTATTTTTGTGGTGTCTCAGAGGAAACAAATTAGCTGATGAATGAGTGCTCCTTTTTACCTTTACATTTGTAATTGGTTTTTCAGAGAAGATTTTTGTCATTTTTTGAGAAGATCTCTACATACTTCACTCCTCCTGGATGTCAGCATCAGTCTTCTGATTATATTTTGCTTTTAGCTTGCTGTACACAGTCTGTTAACCCCTAACATGTATTTCTGCCAGTATTTATTATTATTATTATTATTATTATTATTATTATTATTATTATTATTTCTTAAGATGCGCTAGGTTTTCTATATACTGCACTCTTTATAAGAAAATGTTTTTCCAAAAAAAACCCATAGGTACATTCCCAAAGCTTCTTGGACCTTCTGAAACTTATGGAGCAAGACAATATGTCATAAATATACCATTTGTACCAAAATTAACATGAATCTTCCTTTATATCATTGACTTACAGCTCTGTATTGAAGACTGCAACAATATTTTCATTTTTTATTTTCTTCTTTTGAAGGATTTGACAGACAAATTACACTAAATCTGTCTAAAATCTCCAATTTTCAGAAGTTCCATTTTAAGAATTAATTAAGTAACTTTTGCCATAGATGTTAGTTGCCCTAGCCAGTTACCAAAGTTACCCACCTATCCAGGACCCAAATGACACTGAGAAAATGAGTAGTTCTTACACAGGTTTATGAAAATCCAAGTTTATTTTACCCATGTTCTTCCCATAATCAAAAAGCAAGCCCACATGGTAGGCAAACCTCAACTAGCACGACTTGAACTGGATTGAGCCTAACAGGAAAATTAATAATTCATTGTGCAAATAAACTCATTTGTCCTTAGACTAAAATGACTCTTTAGCTCTTGGGTCCCCAAATTTGAAGCATCAGAGTGATTACAGCTAATGATGTGGGTCTCCAGCACTTTGGTTCTCCCACTTATTGTCTGGATAAGCCTTGGTTCTCATTGCTGATGCCAAAACATGGGGTCTTTTAAAAAATTATTTTGCAACAAGTATGCATGACAATTTTGGTTTTAAAAAATTATGTGATGAAAGTAAAACAAGATATCCAGAAGCATTATGTCCACACAGTGTCAATTAAAGCATGTAGGGTGCTTTAAGTATTTGGAGTTCAAATCAAGGAAAGACAGTTTAGATCAGTTAGGTTGTTACAAATGAATAATGCTTATTCTTCCTGACTTTCCTGGAATAGGATGTTAAAGAACGGACTTTCATCCAGAATATATCTAATTTGCTCTCTGAAAAAAAACCCCAAAAAACCCCAAAAAACCCCCAACATGTCTGCTGAGAGAGTATATAAGAGTGCTTACCTCTACATGAGGGGTTAGCTAATGGTAGTATCAAGCACAAGATGCACAGTCAGGAAGAAGCTGCAATGATTATCCCCACATCCTTGAACAAAAATCCCTGCTATTCTCAAGAAATGTTACATTACAAGCTTACAAAAGATACAAAGCATACAGCTGGGCAATTTGCAGTCCTGCCTTTATCTTTGAAAGGGGACGCAACTGGGACTTTTCTGGTTAACCAGGACTGCTGGTAAATGATAGAAAGTGCCTTGGCAAGCTCTTTCACCAGATTCCTCATTACTCTTGGGTGCATTCCCTCTGGGCCCGTAGAGTTTTGGGTGTCTAATTGGCATAGCTGGTCTCTAACCATTTTCTCCTGTGTTATGGGGGCTTCACTTAGCTCCCTGTCACTAACTTCGAGCTCTGGGAGCTGGGTATCTTGAGGATAACTGGTTCTGGTATTAAAGACTGAGGCAATGAAGGCATTAAGCTCCTCAACCTTTTCCTCATCCCCTGAAATTATGATACTCCCTGCATCCTGCAAAGGATGAAGCCTCTTCTTGGCCCTTCTTTTGTTGCCAATGTATTTAAACTTTTTTTGAACTTTTTTTGTTGTCTTTAGTTGTAGCTGCCAAATTAAGCTCTTCCAGAGGTGATACAGTCTTTTTTTTTCCCCCTGACTTTCAGCCCAAGTTTTGTGTTTAACCAGGCTGTTCTTTTTACTCTCTGGCTTGTCTTGTGACACATGGGGACAGCCTGTTCCTGTATCTTTAAGATTTCCTTTTTAAATCACGTCCAACCTTCCTGGGCTCCTTTGCCCTCCAGGACTGACTCCCAAGGGACTCTGTCAGTCAATCTCCTAAACAGGCCAGAGTGTGTTTGCTGGAAGTCCACAGTGGCAGTCCTGCTGGCACCCTTTCTGACTTCACCAAGTATTGAAAACTCAATCATTTGTGATCACTGTGCACAAGACAGCCTCTGACATCACCCACAAGTCCTTCTCTGTTCACAAGAGGTCTAGCAGGGTACATCCCCTGGGAGTTTCACTCACTAGCTGTCTTCCACACACTCTAGGAACCTCCTAGAGTGCCTCCTCTGCTGTAGAATGCACCATCTGCCTGCCCACCCTGGTTAAGTGGTCTGTAACAGATTCCTACCAGGACATCCAACCTGCTGACCTTCCCCCGATCTTTACCCAGAGGCACTCAACTTTGTCATCGTCATCACTGATTTCAATACAATCAAAACAATCCCAAATGTAAAGAGCCACCCCATTGCCTCTCCTGCTCCACCTATCTCTGTCTGCAAAGAGCTTGTAGCCATCCATTGCAGCACTCCAGTTGTGAGAGTCATTCCACCACATTTCTGTGACCATGACCACATCATAGCTTCCCTGTTGCACAGTGGCTTCCAGCTCCTCATGTTTATTGCCCATGCTGCTTGCATTGGTGCACTGGACACAGGCCCGCCATATCCAGGCTCATCTCTACTGGGCCTGGCTGTATCCCCTCAAACCTAATTTAAAGCCCTCTCAATCAGCCCCACCAGCTTATGGATCATATTCCTTTTACTTTTCTGAGACTGGTGGACCCGATTTGTCATCAGCAGGCCTTGTGCCCTGTAAACTGCCCCATGGCCAAAACCCCCCAAATTTCCAGCTATGGCACCATTATCTTAGCCATGTATTAATCAGGCTAGTTTTCCTGTTCCTTACTGTATTTGTCCCTGGTACTGAAAGAATTGACAGCACAATCTCTGTACCTATTCCTTTGGCCAAATGCCCCAGTACCCTGAAATCCTATTTAATTGTCTTGGGACTTCTTCTTTCAACCCCATCACTACCAACCTGGAGAGCTAACAGGGAGTAATGATCAGAGGGAGAGTTTCCTCTTAAGGTCCCTTACCTTGGCCCCAGGGAGGCAGGAGACTTCCCTTTGGGATGGGTCCTGTCAGCATATTGGACCCTCCATTCCTCTCAGGATTGAGTGGCCTGCAATGGTTACTCTTCTTTTTTTCCCTTATAAAGGTAGTTGTGATATGTGGGGTTGGCTGATTTGCCCTGGGCAATGCCCAGATGGTCCTTTGCCTACCTCAATGGTCCTTCACCTACCCATCCTTCTTGCAAGGATGAGGAGGGAGGGAACTGGCTGAGTTTCACTCTACCTTCCCAGGCACCGCTGATGATCAGAACCCCAGAGACAAAACTAATCCAAGAGCAACGGGAAGACAAAAAACACCGTAAAATTCTGCAGTTTTAAATCTGACCGTGGGTTCTGTACTGGAAAAAATACAAACCAAAACTCAAACCTGCAGGAATGCTTAGACAGTCTTGCCCACAGCAAAGAGATTGGTACAGTCCAAGACTCTTAAGGCCTGACTAAAAATTATGTCGACTCGACCATAGAGTCATAGGATGGCTTGGGTTGGAAGGGACCTTAAAAATCATCTAATTACAACCCTCCTGCCCTGATTAGTGGCACAGATTTTAAGGTTCTGGCACTGTAGTCTGGAAATAAGTCCCAGGTATCTCTTATTCCATATGTGATGGTCTTTAATGCTGAACATAATAATGTCTTTGATTGTCGGAGGTTTGTCTGAGTGTCCTTAATAAAGGAAAGAGTAATGGCAAAGTTACAGGATGAGCAAGGGAATTGTTCATTTCTAAGATCTAAATCAGGTCCACATTCATGTTTCTGCCTTTGGTCCTAAACAAGAGTACAAATGAGTCTTTCTCAGTTATTTATTGTATGATGGGAAAGTTAAGATGTTTCATGAGCTTTGATTATGGACTTTATAAAGCTGCATACGGAGCTGGCCTGCAGTATACAGAATATATGGAGCTGACCAGCCCTCTAGCCTGGCCACCAGCTGGTGGATGACCGCTAGGCATCTCCAGTGACCTTTAGTACCTGTATTCATGCAACTGGACTGAAATCTCAAAGCATACCTCTGAGGGGGTGAGTGTATACTGCTGTCCTACTCTGCCCTTTCCGAGATTACCAAAGAGCACTTAAATGGAATGAACACCATGGCAGTGTTTTAGTCAGTCTACACTAAGTCAGACTGGTGAAATGTCCTGTATCCCTTGTCAAATTCCCTTGTGTCACATGACATGAGGCCAAATAAGAGTCTGGATTTTTTTGCCAAGTGAAAAAGAAATGTAGAGTATTAGGGAATAGGAAAGCCAGAGTTTAGGTAGAGATAAATTTTACTGTATAAAGACACATATCCCTATATATAATGTACCCTGAAATGTGTGAAGTAAAATCCTTTTTAACCCAAGTCCTGTCCATGTTAGCCCATATCCTCACCATTAACTTAGTCTTTAATGTCATTATTCATGTGATGTTTCTGCAATGTGATTATTAGCATGCAGCTATTTAGAAAGAATTAGGATTACTTGCTGAAATGTTCAGGAAAGCTGAAATGTTCAGGAAAGCTGTCCAGTTACACTGGATGCTAGCTGGAATAATATTTTATGCCAGCATTTGTGGACATGTATAAAATACATCCTCTATTAAAACAGATGTGAGTGATTGCAATTTAATGCAACTCAAGTATAACTAATTAAATAGTTTAATTAGCTAATAAGGCTTATATTGAAATGAGCAGTGCTTAATGAAATGGACAAAAATGCTGAATACTGTATTTATATTGCATTAGATAGGACAAGGCTTGAAAACAAGTTCCACTCTCCTGCTGAAGTAGTTACAGAAACAAAAGGGTTTCTGTTTTGTATTTTCTATGACCATATTTGTTTTGTTAATTACTCTGTACACATAATGGCTGTACACGTGGTGAATAGATAAGATCAGATTACCTTGGCTGTAGCAGAGATGAACACACTGGTGTTCACACCCTGTTTGAAAGGAGAGAATGGGGAAAGGTGGAGGGTCAGCATGTGGTCTGCCAGAGCAGTGACACTCTTTGTGGGTCAGTAAGGGAGAAATTTTGCTTCTAACACTTAGTGTAAGTTTATTTTCCTGATGTTTAAGTGATAACCTCTATTACCTCAGATTTTGGACTTTGGAAAATTATTACAAGTGTAAAACAGTGTTCATTGTCTCCAAGTGCACAGTTGCCAGACCAGCATCTCTACCTGATGAGAAGTAGTACCTCGATTTTGGTCCACCTGTCTTCCCCATGAAAAATTGCGGGGGATTTATCTTAGATGTAGGACTCCTAACAAAATGATACACCCTTTGTCTTTGAAATCAGTAGTAAGACTCCCCTGGATTTCAATGAAAATAGCATTTATGCCTAAATACTACTAATATTTTGTCTTTCCATTTTAGTAAAGGAGGTTGGAAATGCCTGCAACATTTTAGGCCAGGGAGCTTTCCATTTAATTTCCCATTACATCTGAACATTGCTGATGTATTTAACATGAAAAGTGGTTAGAAAAATTATATTAGATTACAAAATAAGGTTCTGAACGAGGGTCCTTACTGGGCTCTCAATATTTTCTGGAGGTGCAAGCCCATTAGCAGAAGTCTTTGGATCCCCAGACAGAAAGTTTATTCATATTAGTAAAATATTTGGTACATCAAAACTGCTGTGTCCGAATGATACAGGCTTGAAGTCACTATTGTCACTTCATATGCTGTCTATAGTTCCTCCACCTGGTCTTGCAGAGCCCAGATTTCTTTGGCGGCCCAGGAACAGTCAAAGGCTTTATCTTCACCACTGGTAGACCAGAGAGCGTGTATCAGTTTATACCATTCCAAGGCTGTATTATTTTCAGCTGTTTGTTGAAAAGTAAATAAAAATAAGACATATTCTGAGATAGTTTGGGGGTTGTTTTTTTTTTTTTTAATTATTATCACAATCAGTGGTTGGATTCATATTCTAGGGACCCTGAAACAATTCACCTAAGAACGATGTTGGTTTACGCTATTTGGGGCAGGTATTTAATTTGTCTTTTTTTTGCTGTGTAAATGAGATCCACAAAAATGTACGTAATAGACAAGACAAATTTTTTTTAAATACTGGCTAATCAGAATGATTTGTGTCAGGAATCCAATTCACAACTTGCAATTAATATCCCGTTTACCAATTCATGTTAAAATAAACACTAATTATGGCACAAGTTTGCTTCATAAATGCTCTGGTTTAGGTTGTTAAGAAATGCTTTGTGCAAACCGACTGTTTTTTATTTTGCAAATCAATTGCACAACTGCTTGGTCCCATAGAAAAGGCAAAGCTATGCCACACATGGTGGCTAAACAGCATATGAATTAAACTCCATATAAGCAAATTTCTTTGTAAGTAATTTATATTGTATGGTAAACTTGTATCCCACTAGAACAGCAAATTAAAACATTAATCACATCTGTAAAATTTAAGGCCTTGTGCATACAGAAAAAATATTAGGGAAATACATTTTCCCGTATTGCTGAAATAAATATTCCACATATGGAAGCCAGTCTAATCCTTCTCATTATAGTGTGGATGAAGATGAACATTAAGCCCATATAACATTTCTTTCAGAATTAGTCGATAGCTCATTTTAGTAGGTAGCACATATTTCCAGACCTGAAATGCCCACATTCAATCAGATTTGCAGTCTCCTTCCCTTAGCTGTTGCAGCTTTTCATCACTGTTAGGTAACCACCGTGATTATTCCATATCACATACTGATGAGAAGACAGAACGAGCTCTCTCCCCAGCGCTGAGCAGGTTGTAAGCTGTGGCAAACTAACTTGCTCTGAAATTATCAAGTGTTCCAGCACTCCTTAGCATCACTAACATAGGCAGCCTGCCAGCCCCCTCTCCAACATCCAAATCATCTTCCTCTCTTAACCACATTTTTATCCATCTGCTTCACAAAACAGCCCACATGCTTTGACTTACTCTTGTATTTGAGTACAATGTGAGTTTACTTTTAGATCTAAGCCTTTCTGTGCTGTCTCATCGAATGTGGTACTCTCCCTGGATGATACTCTCCCTAATTATCCTTACAGCATGGAATTTAAACCTGATAAGTAATGCTGGCTTTATCACCTCACTACTTAACAGCTTAATACCATATGACTCTTCTCATCTCCAGCCGGACACTATTCCCCATTTTGTCACATGACATCAGGCATCCACACAGGGATCCAAAACAAAAAATGACACCTTGCATGTGACTGGGAGGTGGAGCACACACCTGATGGTACTTTGGAAGGGACCATCAAAGTACATTTCCTCTGGACCCTCCCACCTGCCTCTTTCACCTCAAGTAAAAGCAGGCAGAGCCCAGGCTGGCTATGAGGAAGGGAGAGCTAAATTCAGTTTTTGGCAAATCATATCTGAAAGGGGAACTAGGTACCCATTTGATGGCAGCTGGGTCTCTGCACTGGTCCTACAACTTGTCCTAATTCCCTGATCAGAAAGAAGCTGTTGCAGGCAGATGTAGCTGTGTTGTCAGCTTCCCTGCAGGCTGACCCACCCTTTGTTTCCCCCATGAAAAAATGTATTTCTTTTATTTTAGCTGACTTCAAATCAGCCTGTAATTTTCACCATTTGCTACGTTTGCCAACACATTCATTCAGTGGTCTTTTCCACTCCCAGGGTGCTTTGAGCTTTGTTATTGTGTGCAGTGACCACAGAGTTCAAGAAAATTATAAGACTGGTATGTTCTTCCTTGCCTGTCAACTGGGAAGATACATCCCATAGGTAACATTTGGAGGTATTATTCATGGAAGTAAGCGTTTTCAATTTCTTTTGTCCCATTACTGTGTTTAACTGTTTTCTTTAAAACAAATTTAAAATAACTTATGGTGAAATAATGATTGGTTATTAACTTTAGAGAGAGTCACAAGAGAAAATTATTTGCTCTCAAAAATGCAAACTGATAACTCAGTATGGATTTATTTACACAGTTCTGCCTATTCCTGTGTATTTCCATGTGTTATTTTAATAGCTGGATGTGCATACAGTATTACAAAAACATGAGAGATTATATATTTTTTAAGTCACCATGTTTTTTTCAAAGGACCATATTTTTAAAGTAGCATCTAAGGCAGAATGTATTTATAAACTAGTATCAGGAGAGAGCTACCTAGTGGGACTGTCAAAAGCATGCTAAATTCCTAATTCCAATTAAAATTAACAGAGATTATCTCCCTAATGACTTGTGAAAATTTTTCTAGGTACCTCTCTCACCATCAGGAACTTAAAGACTTCTGAGACTTTTGCAAAGGCTCCTAATCATTTAGGTTTATTGGGGGCTTTTGGTTTTTTCCACAGAGCGATGTAAAATAGACTCCACTGTGCTCCTGTCTGGCTTGGAATACCAAGTTGCAGACCTGGAGTGCAGTCCTGAAATCAAAGATCACCACGTATAAAAGTATAAAGACATAAACAATTAATTCAACTAACTCAGAACTAGTCCAGCTGGGATTAGACTGTGGATGCTCTGCTCACAGTAGTGATACTGTTAAGAGTTTCATGCCTTAGGTGAAGAACCCAGTGCACGAATGCTATTTGTTCCTGACAGTGGTATCTGCAGAGGCAAGTGTTTCTGCCTGAGGAGCACCTCCTCACCTTTTAGTTCTGAACTGCTGCCCCAGTGAGATCCAGCTGCAGCTGACAATCCCTGCGTGTACCTCGATGCCACCAAGGTTCAAAGTCTGCTCATACGGAAGAGCCGTACATTTAGCAAGACTCTGAAGGATGAGGATTAGGTTTATTGTTTTGTTGTACCATGTAAGTAATGCTAACTCTCTATTAAAAATCTGTGTTTAATAAATATGAAATTAATTGTCTTTCTTCCTTTAATGTCATATACTGCTACATCCATTTACCCTGACACTTTGACAGAAGTGTACACACAGTGATGTTCACACAGATGGGATGGCTGCTGCTTCTTTAAATCCAGCAATAGTCTGTGAACCAAACAGCGATGAGAAGGCAAACACCAACCCTGTTGTGATGAATCTGAATGACTAACCACTCATTTCAGTATTTTACCATGGTTTTATTTCACTGTCTGCACAGTTGCTTATTAATCAGTGACATCAAAAAGTAGAAAGTGAAATCAGCTCCAGAGGACGATATACCCTCCAAGGCACCAGTTCAGAAGGATGTTTTGATAGTTTTGAGGGATAGTGCCATTGCCTGGTGTAATATGAGGTGACCATCTTGGTTTTTTCATACCCCAAATTGTGATTCTCAGGGATTTACACTGACCTACTATTTTATTCTATTTAATTTCAGCAGGGAATCACCAACCTTTTAACTGACAGCCACATCCTTAGTGGTTAATATTCAAGTTTCTCCCATGAGCACTTCTGCAGTTGCTCAATTTTACTGTTGTAGTAAGTCTCCCAGTAATCTGCCCACCCTGGTGTAATTATGCCTCTGTAAGAGAGTTGGTGAAACTGAATAGCCCATACTGAAAGTCATCTTGAAAGCAGCAGCCTCTAGTGTACCTCCGCCAAAATGTTTTCACTCCACGGCTCTGGGGCTGGCAGATTATATGGCACATTTTGGATCACGGTCATGATCCTATGAAATTCGTTTTAATTCCCTTTTTGAGTTTTAGTTACAAGATTTATATTCATGTTTTATGGGAGTTGTATTTCATTATAAGAGTTCTTTATATTTAAGTCTGAGATGCTTTTGAGGCTGGGTCTAATGTTGGACTTTTGAAAAGAGAATTCCACATCAATGCAACACAGTAGTCCTGAGTGTATTGACCAGAATTCCCATTGTACAATGCAGGCATCCCCTGCCTTCTGGTTGACTGTGTGGATATCAGACATAAATAACTTTGTACTGGTAATTCAAAGAAAACAGCACAATAAAATAAATTAATAGGAACAGAAATAAAATAGAGTCCTGCATTTCAAACATCAGACAGGGAACAGAGCCCCTTCTATTGGATTAAAATGACCATTTTTGATGAAGGATAGATTCCTTTTCTTTAAGGATCCATACAAATAACAGTTTTCACTTATGTTCTAGCCTAAAAGATGGGCATTTTTCTTCTCAGTGGATTCCCATGCCAAAATGTATGCTAGAAATTTGATTTAGAATGAGATAATAAAACCCCAAAAGCTTGCCTCCTTCCTGTCTCAAAAAAGGGTGTATTTATTATGGAGAGTGCAGAGTTTTTTAGAAAAAGAATACTTTTCTGAAATTTTTGTTCTTTTGGACAGTCCAGAATATTTGATACCATTACTGAGGCTTCTCCTAATATGTTTAAATTACTAATCACTTTCTATGACACATGTGTAAACCACAAAAGAAAAATCACTTTTATGAGCAGTATTATGTGCCTTGCTTCACTGCCTTTGTCATACCACCCTCCCACTCCCCTCCCCCCCCAAAAAATATTGAGATTTAAAGGAAGTTTTCAGGTTCAGAGCTGAGGTGATTATTCCTTTTTTATGGAAGGAGCATTCTTTTTTTTTTTGATGATATAAAATTATTAACAGAAAGGGTTAATAAAATCAGTAAGTTTTGCATACTTAAATTCCTTTGGAAAAATGCTCATATTCATAAACTGCATCCACAACTTTGGAAAGAGTGCGGATGCAGCAGGCATGAATACTATCTTATTTAAATGTCTGTATTAAGCACAACCTCTCTCTGCTAAAAATGGGGAAAAAAACAAACAAGTCATATTCATCAAAGTAATTGTGTAGGTACTTTCAGTACCAAAATGCCTAGAATGAAAGATTGAACTGCTAACGGCAGCAGTGACAGCCATGAATCATGGTAGGCTACTTCGGGGCCTTTACCACCATAAAACAAAAGATGTAGATGAAAAATGCTGCAATTAAGTGATTTGATTTCTGCCCCCTTTTTCCTACTGCATTCGTGCATGGCTGCACAGCAAAGATTGATGGGAAAAATTACTCTACGTGATCTCTGACAGAGCCTTGGAACAATTCTATAAGGGGGAAACATACAAATCAAACCAGCTTCCTTGTATTCAAACAAAATAATACATATAAAGCAAATACTTTAGCCTATATCCAAAGCACCAACATTTGCATGCACACATAAATTTTTGAGAAATGCTCTGCTATCAAAACCAAACTCATGGATTTTCCAGCTAGTTGGGTAATACTGATATTTGTTTAAATAAATATTCAATCAGTACTACTGAGTGGCATCCTAAATACATTTGTGCAGTGAAAAGAACAAATTGCACATACAAATTTATGGAGGTAAAACGTTCTTATCTTTTATATCAATATGTTATTAATAAAATACTCTCAAAATAAGATAATAAGAAAATCTTCCTGCATATTAGACTCCACTATCATTACCATCATTTAAATGGACATTTTCAATGGGCATTTGTAAGTGAGTTCAGAGAAAGCATATAAAGGATTTATATCTGTGGTACTTGTGTAGAGGAAAAGCATTATAATATGGCTGACATTTACTTTAAAATATGCTAAATGTGCAAAAGGCATTGGATAAAATAAACAAGCAATGTTAATGCAAATGGGAGGTGACTGGTTCTACCGTAGCCTGCTCTACTGATATTATGTGAGATTTATTTCCTGATGAGAGAGTAAAGACCACACAGATCCAGCCCACTGTAAAAAATGTGCAGATGATTTTGCTCGAATATACACAATGGAATCAACTCACCGAAAAAAAGATGTGTAGAGATTTGACTGCATTATGCATAGTAAAGCAGAGCCTGAGCAGACCGACTAGGGCATTGATAATTAAAGTTAGGTCTTTTTGCCGAAGACCTAATGTTATGTTATGCTTAAAAGAAATCCTGCTGCAGTCTCCTTTCCAATGTCAGATAATATTTTTCATTTTGATACGTATTTTTTCCCGCGTATTGAACACTTCTTCTTTCCCAGAGATTTTGTTTATCCGCAGTGCATAAGATCATATATTTTGTTTCTGCATGTAGCTGACTTATTCGCCTTCAGATTTTTTTTTTCTTTTTCTGATAAGCAGGTACAAGCCTCATGAGGTTGAGACTTCATATACATAAGCCTCTCCACCCTCAGCAGCTTTCTGCCTGATTTATGGGGGCCTACAAACCATCCTCCATGACTAGAGAAGCAACTTTTTCATTTTCAAAGTTAATCCAGTTCTAGGATGAATTAACTGCTGCATAACACCCCAACAGCTAGACTGTGCTTTTATCCAGCTAGATAGCATTCCCTATAACTTCTTACCCTGTAAAATAAACATTAAGAGCTTTGGCCTCCTGATTGCTTACTATTGATCACTTTTATAACCCAGGACACCTTATCTTCTTTCAGCATTTTACAGTATCATTAACTGTAAAAGGAGAGTGAGTTTCTTCAGCCAGCCTATTTTTGTATAAGGAGTTAGCACATCCAGAAAAAAGAGCTGATAGCGGTATTGTGTTGACTTACACAGCTGGTATGGCTCATTAGGCCCACCCTGGCAATAATGGCAGTGAAAATAGCCTTTTGGGTTAGCAGGCAGAATTGGGGTCTAGGAAGAGTTTTCTGAAAAGGCTAGGTGTGCTTGGATGTGGAGATTATATTCAAAGAGGTACCTGTTTGCTCTCATTCTTTGAGCCAAAATGCAAATCAAACCTTAGGAGTCTCTTAGGCTTCAAACTCTTGGAAGTAAGAGCCAGAGTTTATGATAAATGATGCTGAAGGTCAATACTGTTTTTTAGACTTTACTGCTTTATGAATATTAAGTAGCTTATATTTAATGTAATATTTGTGATAAAGCAAAGGATATTCTACATTGAGCTATTTTAGTTTAGCAATTTGAAAAAGCAGAAGGAGTGGCTGGCTTAGGTTTGTGACTGCAGTTTTCTCTGCTCATGGAACAGCAGGCAGCAGGTGGCAGCCCCCGTAGTCTAATTGTCCCACACAAAAGGTAAAAGACAATGAGGGATAAGAAGAAAAAAGAGCAATGGTGAAATTGTGTTTTCTCCTCAGTATTTCACAAAACAGAAACATTGTGCTCTATGCAGAAATCCAAGAAAATCTGCAAGGATCAATTCAGCATCATCCACCTTAGTGTATTATTCTGGGGAAAGGAGACATGAACCTGTCTGCAGAGGCTCGGAGATGTAGCTCAGGAGTCAAGAGTTTTTGGCAATCGAGGAAATCTAGTGACTGTTATAATACTAAAACCATCATTTTAAAGACTGATGGCTTTGTTTTAGCAGAAAAATGTTCATCAAGAGCAATTGCATTTGTTGCTGAAACCACTCCAAAGAGCAGGGGAGTTTGAGAGGAATTCACACTGTGTTGGAACGTGTGAAAAAATAGATATGCCATGCCAGAAGTACAGGCCAGCAAAGCTGCTGGATAAAGGACAGGAAAAGGCTCTGAAATGAGATGGAGAAGGACAGGGTAAAAGGAGGACATACATTTCCCTGAGACCCGAGCGGGGCAGAAGGGCTGCTGTGGGAGCATGGCTCAAGGCTTACCAGCAGTTTTTCTCCCATACACTGGAGCCCTCAGGGCTCTAAAATGATATTTAATTTTTTTATTTAGTTTTTGACTTTGCTTTTAATCTCGTAGCGTGAAATCCATATGTTTTTCTATTGAGTGTGTTTGAATTTAAGAAGTGATGCATTAAAAAAGAAACAGGAACTTTAATGTGGAGATAACATATCTGTAGTATTCAGATGGGACTCAGAAAGAGAAGGATGATAGGGACCCATCTCCTTTCAAACCATGGGAACAAATGTCTGACTGTTGTTGCCCCTTGGTAGTTTTGGAGAACCTAAATCTTCCTGCACACACAGGTTAGGGACCCTCCTGTAGAGAGTAGTAGGATGGGGGAGCACATCAGCAAACCCCAAAGTGCTATAGTGGAATTTCCAAGCACAGTTATTTGTCCAATACTTCGAACATTCTTGTTGAACCCGGAGTAGGTTGTTTAGCTTCATGTGATTATTTCACTGTTTTGTCATTGTCCTGTTATGCATCTCCTATTCCTCATATTATGCTTTATTTCTTACTTGAACCTTGCACAGCTCAAAGATGAGGGCTTCCACTTGTGATTATACAAACAATAATAATAACAGTAATAAGAACTCAGATTGCTCTCAGTCTATCCATCAGTCAAGAAATGGCTGTTTTTTCAGACAGATGCTAGTAAGTAAATTTCACTTAGAATGTGTTAGAGATTAAGAAACTTAAATTTAGGTATTTACTTGTAGGTTTTGCAAGTGCAGGTGTGTGAATTCCCATTATACAATCAATGGAGAACTAGTAAATCCATTTAACAGAAGTAAAGCATTTGAAGTTCTCCTAGACACTGTCTGTCATCTAGAATACATTGTCATACGGTTTCTTTCCAATCTGTATGCATGCAATGACATACACTACTTCAAGAATAACAAAAAGTAAAAAAAAAAAAAAAAAAAAAAAANAATTTTCCCACTATGACCACTTTACCACAAAGGAATTCATATATGTACCTGGGGATGATCCCACATCTCCTTTATCAACAGAGTAAGACAAAAAGGTCTCCTCACAGTCAATATGTAAATATCTGGAAGCCTCACCTTCACGCAGACTTTTGCCTTATGCATTCTAGTGCTTTGGGAACAGTATAAAGTGATAGGAGCCCACACAAATGATTCATATATCTCTATTGACATATTGTGAATTTAATGGAAAACTACCAGGATCAAAAGTAAGTTACATTCACCAAAGCTGACATAAAAAAGAGATACCTGGATCAGAAGTTAATCCCAATTTAATGCACCACATAAGAAATGGCAATTCTAGTTACATTATCTCTTCTATAACACTGTGGCAGGCTGGAGGAAAATGTTAAAGAGCAGGAAATCAGGTAGACCATTAAATAAATATTCTGTAACTATTTAATTAACCATTTAATTAGGCCTCTCTGTTTTACCTTTTGATTTATCCATAGTTCCATGAGAATGAAACAGTAGTGATGTCACTCTTATGAGAACCACCAGATATAATTTTACATTTTACACTTACATTGTACATTTACTTTTACATTGTATTATTTTCTGACATAATTTACTTGGGATTCTTTTCCTTTTTTTCCATTCTTGCATAGACAGTTGTGTTTTTGATGTTAGGAGTCTTGCTTATAGCAGATGTTGACCTATTGCACTAAGAAAAGTGTTGGCCACTAGAGCCTGCAGATAAATCCAACCTACCATGTGGTACAGGGTTATAGGCAGTGACTCATCACTCACCAAAATGCTTTCATGCATGAGCATTCTGGAAAAGTGAGGAGGATTCACACCCTCTCTTGTTAAATAAATGGAGACCTAAGGACACTCACTCTGTCTATGAAGCTGCATTTAGAATAATGTAATCTACTATGCAAACAGTTCAGTGTACAACATGCTATTTTGATCAGTCTCTCTGGGGAAAAATACCCCCTGCATCTTATAATTAAAAAGCGATTTAACAGTGTAAAAATACAAATATTCCCAAATCAAGTTTCAGCCAAATATCCTGTACAATTCCTCTCCCATCAGCCTAATTCAAAACACGCATATCAGAGACAGCAATGGTCTTGTGTTTACACCCCACAGCACTACAGAGAGATGAACACTTAGCTTTTGTTTTGGTCTCAATTCATTTTTTCAAGAAGCATAATTAAAAACTGCATTAATGCCACCAATTATGGCCTCCAAGGGACCAGAAACCCCATGTTACTATGTGATGGAACACAACTGAGCTGCGAACATCCATTTGCCATTATAATACTCATTAATCCTGCCAAATACAACTCATTATGAGACTTCAAGAAAATCATCTCATAGGCAAACACAGCACAGAATCTATCTGTCACTGCATTCCTCACAGCACAAGTTGCAGGGGTGGAAATTGTTCAATGTAACTAATTTATGAAGCTGCAAACTAACCATTCATTTCTGACACAAACCAGGAGGTGTCTGAAAATGTATAAGGACTTCTTTACTGCTGGAACATTCATTTAATTGTGTCTTCTTCAAAAGTGAATGTTTGATAGAAGTTGAAGAAAACACTGTGAAAATGGGAAGAATTGCCTTGAAAATTTGCTCAAATCAGGGTTCCTTAATTAAAGGCCATGCTTGTCTAAAAGAGGTGCTGAAATTTCTCTTTGAACTACTGGATTCCGTGCCAGAATCATTTGGTATGTAGATTTTCCTGTGTGCAGAAATACTGTCCAGATTGCAAGGATGTGTTCAGATTTTCAAGCTGTCCACTTGAAAGGATTCGAGAAAAAGTTGAGGTATTCAAAAGAAGAGGTTGTTTGAGGAAGATGGGTGCATACTGAAAGCACTGTGGATGGGTGGAGAGTTCCTTGTAGCATACCAGCTGTCTTCAGCTGTGTTGCAGAAATTATGATTCCGTTCAGAAAACATCTCTGTATTTTTTTTTTCTGATGCAAACTGAAGAGATTCTTTGATTTCTAATACTGTATTTTTTAAGTGAGTAGAATCCTATATTTTTCATGTAAAAAAAAATCAGAACAGAAAAGTTCTGAGCTGAAAAGAAAAATAAAACAATAACAGAAAGAAAAGCTATACGTTATAGATACTCACACAATTAAATGAGTTCCTTGGGGAATCTAGTATATCCTTGCTCTTTGATGTCTGAAGTCAGGATTAGTGAAATCCAGACTCTAGAAAATTTAAAGATAGTATAGTCCTTCTCTTTTTAAAATAGCTCTTTGAGGTCAAATTTAAAACTCTTGCAGAGAAAGGAGAATATTAGAGGAAGTCTCATGAAACTCAGCATGCTCGGCATCTCTGAGGTTAACATTATTTTTGAACAATACCTTGTTCCATTTAAAATTGAGAGATTGTTACAACAATGTGTTTTCAATTCTAAACAAAGTTAGGATAATAAGAAGAGTAATTCTGCATCGTACATCTCGCAATGCAGCCGCCTGTGTTACGATAAAAAGCTATAAACCGCTCTAGGTGCTTGTTCTGCCTCAGAGCGTTTGACTGCTACAAATCTCTCTGGGGCCAGGGCTCCATCTTGTTCCACGAATTCACCCATTGTTCAACGCTGCAGAAGGGTATGGTGCTATGCAAAGAAGTCGAGGCAACTCATGGGGGTATGGTTCTCAATACTTTGCATTTCTTTTCTTATCCAGATTTTTATTCCTGTTTATTCATTCTGAGCATCTGGGGTTTTTCAGCCTAACACATAGGAGCTGGATCCGAGCAAATAACTTTCTTTTATACAAACACGTAGATATTGATATATGCTCACGTGTGTACTTTAATTATTCAAAGTCTTTTTTAAACATATTAAAAAAAAAAAAAAGTGTTCACAGTCCCAAAGGACATTGGGCATGCTTTTGGTAGGCAAATGTATTTGTCAGCCAACCGTGTATTTGTGAATCTTCTCTCTCAGACCTCCCTACCTGATTTCCTAGCTGCATCCTAGCATCAGGACTTTGCTCAGCAGCCCAGGCAGCTAATGATTTCCTCTGTGTGCCCTGTTGGTGCTCCATCTACATAAAAGAAAGTATTTGACACAGCAAGATCCTCACTTTCAACTTGTCTGAGCCCTTGCTGCTCAAACTGTTACCTGAAAATGAACTGCTCAGTAATCCCTTCATATATATTTGAAGAAGAGTTTGGTAGCAGTAGTCAACAGAAGTTTGAAAACCTTTTAGCAAGTAACGGCTTCTTCTGAGCCTCAGAATATAGACTCTGTAACTAAAGCTTATAAATATCTGATTTCAGAAGTGCTGAATTCTCTGACATCAGTGAAAAGAAGGGGAGCTGGAGCTTATAGACCCTATAAAGCCTTTTGCTCATGATATACATTTAAAAGCAAAGTAACAAAAATATAGATCTGCCCATCTGAATGAATGAAACATATATACTGGCGTTGTAGTAACGGGTGCCAGATATTGATCTGTGTGAATATAATGAATTGTATGATCTACAAGACCATAATCCAGCTATTAATCTGCCTTTTAGGTCATAATCACATACACTTCTAAAAGCTAAACTAATCAAACAGTAAGCGTCATCCAATTCAAGTTAAATTATTGAAATTACATACACATTAACGCCCTGCAATTACCAACTGAAGAATAATACTCAGTGTTTTAAATATGCTGTGCTAAGTTGAAAGCACAGGGGAGAGAACATCACTTACATCACTGCCTGGTCCACAGTAGTGTGGATCTGGACACATTAGATTGGAAAGTTTCAAGACCTATCCCATCTGTTATCCTCACATCAGCACCGACTTTGAAATAAACATCAACACCAAGCCACAATGTTTCCTTTATGCTGCTCTATCTGAATTACATTTGTTTCCTGCCCTGTGGGCTGCCTGACACAGCAAAGCTGGTAATTGATGGGACTATCCACCACTAGAAAGGTTGAAACCTACTTGTGGTATGCCCTTCTGTACTAATTGCCAGTAATATAGGGAAAAAATATGGATTTGTTGACAACTCAGTCTGATTATTAAGGAGAAGCACAATTGCAAACCAGAATATTTGAAAAAGAAACAGACAATGCAAAAACTCTTCTCTGTCCTTTGACTCCATCGGAAATACATTTGATAATACAATAGGCTTTGATTTTCAATCAGTCCTCGGCTGTGTGAATACTTTACATCCAACTTGCACACAAACACTTGGCACCCATTCCTATGGCTCTATCATGTGCAGACCCATGTGAAAATCTTCTAGCACAAACCCCATTTACAATTTTTTTTCTGCTGGTTCACTCTCCTCTGTGTTGCTTTTAAGAAGTTACAGTCGATCGAAGTGTACAGTCACAAAGAAAGCCTGAAATCTTGACACTGTAGTTCATTCAAAAGGGCCTCTCAGGGGAAAAATGTGAGTTAAAAGTGGATTTCTGTGCATGCAGCAACTTAAATGGTTAAAATAAAAAC
>VZTG01009507.1:803116-892107 GCA_013397845.1 Melanocharis versteri
AATTGTTTCCTATCAAAGTGTATTTGCATACCCGTTGGAGTTAATTCTGCGTTTTTCTATGTTGCATCTGCTTTGTTTTTTGATAGAAAATAGCTGCTTGCAATAGACTGAAAAACAGTCTGTAAAGGTGCAATAATGGCTCCTCTTCAGGCAGCAAATTATAATCTGTTCTAATTATCATCAGGCAGGAAGATGGTCCTTTCTGAAGTTCCAAAGAGGAGGATCAAGTCCAAATAACCATTCTTGAAAACAAATTTCGTACAATATTCCACAGCACCAAAAGTAAGTTGCTGGCAGTAAAACCAATGCTTTCTTTAATTTTAAATTAAAAATTGACTTAAACCAGTACTTTATTATTATTATTATTTATGAAGGAGTGTACCTACTCCCTCATCATCATATTTGCTTAACTTATAATGCCGTATGCTTAATTTATATATACCATAGAAACTTTTTATCTGAAAGTAAAATGGTATTGTTCCCATGACAGTCTAAATACCTTGGAAGCATAAGACCATTTATCTCACTTTGTCAGAGGGTCAAAATGCAGATTTTTGTGTACTTTGCACCTTGAAATTCGAAGAACACTGGGTGACTAGTAGAAATTTGTATGTTCAAAAATCCCCTTTTTTTCAGATGTACCTACACTGACCAATGTGTCAAAGTACTGTGTCAAAGACAGCAGAACTAGCTCTACGAAAGTGCCGTATCTACAAGCACAGTTAAGTGCTCTGAAGGAATACAACACAGATGTGTCTGCCTATCCTGCCCCTATCCTTGGCACAATTCCTCTCTGAAGACGTGTCATTATTAAAAAAATTAAATTATGTAGGTAAAATAATAATTTTTAGCCTGTATTATATACCTTTAATTATTATCCTATGCTGTTTGGCTCTTTAGGTTTAAGTATTGAATCAGATCTGTGTCATGCCACTTTTCAGTGGGATTGTTAGCATGGGTGCATGCTTCACATGACCTTCATAGAGGGTCACTGCCCCACAGGGAAATTCATTTTGGAAGAGACTTCAGGAGGCTTCTAACTCAACCTTCGGCTCGCAGCTGGGCCAGCTCTGATGTCAAGCCAGGTTGTTTAAGGCTGGCTGTGTCTCTCCATGTCATGAAAACCTCCAAGGATGGAGCTGGGAGGCTGCTTTCCAGGCGGTCTATTTTATTACTTTACTGTCTTCATGGTGAAAATGCTTTTCCTTATCTCCTCTTTCATTTGTTCAGGCCCTTGCCTCTTATCTTCCGGCCAGTGTGCTGCTGTGAAAGACCTGGCACACTCCTCTTTATTCCGCTCTGTGGCTACACCAGGGCTGCTGCTCAGGCTGCTGAAGTCACCTGTTCCCCACACTGGACAAATCGAACTCCCTCAGACATTTTGCATGGGGCAAAAGCTCCAGAACCTTGATATCTTTCCTGTGCTGTGGGACCCAAAACTGCACACACTGCTCTAAATGGGTAATGTATTTTTAAGTGGTTACATAAATATTGGGATTAAGAATTTTTTTTAAAAATTCACAATAAAATTTCTATCTCATTCTTTCACTCTTATGTCATGCTGTAAGTCTACCTAAACATTAATATAGGGATCAGAAAAAATTTCTTTTCTATTACTGCTGGCTGGCCTGAAGTGGCATGGAAAAAAAAATCTGGAATCCGTGCATGGTAACCCTCTTCTATGAGAAGCTGGCGCAAGAATGCAAATTTAAGCTGAAAGCTAAAGGGGTAGCTCACAGACTGATCACAGATCTACCAAGGCAGGAACTTCCAACTTGGCACTGGACTCCAAACTGATACCTGGCATACTGCCATTTGTTGTAGCTTATTATGCCCTTCCTTCAGTAGTAAACTAATGAAATAAAGGCTCATCAATTAAATTTCTCTCTGTGGCTCTTGTTAATTCATCTGCATATCAGGTTCAACTCTTTCCTAGGATATGTGGTTAGCCTAAGTGCTATCAGGCACTGAAGCCAAAGACATTAAGCATGAATATTATGCATGTAAACAAATTTAAAAAAAAAATCCAACAACAATAGGTAAAATACCAGCACAGAACTGAATGTGCTAATGTCAAAGTATTGGCACTGTGTCAGATGAAGTAAATATGGAAATAATATGATTATAAAGGAAAGATGCATAGCTATTAATTCCTTAAATTTGGAGGGCTTTTTTTTCCCCTTCTTTTAACATTGTTTAGGGCATGTAGTGCTGAAACAAACTAGTGTACTCTCGGTTTAGTTGAATGTAGTAATTCCTAGGTTCCTGTGTGAGATGGTTGCCTAACACAGCACTCTGAAGAGTTTGAGTGCTTTAATTGGTTAATATCTATCCATCCTTCAAGAACATGCACTTATCAGAGGCACTGTTAAAACACAGTTTCTTTCCCTGGCTGCACAACACGATGCGCAATGGTGTTTCACTATGTGATTAAGACTCCTGGGCATTATGATATTATAAATTACAAACCACAATAAAAAGAGCTTTAATGCTACATTTTGCATAATCTTAGTTAAGTGAACATGAATTGAAATAGCTGTTCAATTTACAAGCAGACTCTTTGTTGACATGACCTCTATTGTACGAATCATTTAGTTGTGCAATATTTCAGTAAACTTGTTGTTTTGGGGTTTTTTCCCTGTCAGCACCTCCAGAAAGCATCCTTTTCCCAAGATAGTTCGAAAACTTGTTTTCTGTTTTCAGCTTGTATTTATGTGAAACCTTTTTCCATCATACTTATGCAGGGGTTATATCTGAAGTGAATGATGTCAGCATATTCCTGGAGATTAGTACAATTTTCAGACTGAAGCATATGCAGGTGCATAGCCCCAGGTTCCTTCCAGGTTTTGCATTAGTAAAAAAGATTGTACAAGAAGAAGGACTGTTGAATAAGGAGTGAAGAAAGGTCTTCAGTGTCAGAGAAATGTTAATATATGGCCAAATGGTCAAAAAATGAATTGTCTTATAGTAGCAGAAAAGTTGTTTTCCATTACACACACAAAAAGGTTTGAAAAATAAATTCATCTACTTTAAGAGTCTTGGAAACTGTGTACTAAGACTAAATTATTTCTCTTTTTCAGAATTTGCCTTGAAATGCTGGACGAACATGAAGATCTCTTGCACTATATGTAAGATGCTGGATAAAGTCCTCTAAAGAAAAAGTGACATGATATGGCAAACAGACAAGTAATAACTCAATGCTTTCATCTTGGCTGATGTTATTTGAATAAGCTCCTACCTCACTGGAGGTTTCATTTTGAATATGAGATTTGGATAAAACATTTCAACAACATGTAGTTAGAAACATCATCATTCCTTTCATATTTTATGTTAAAACTACTGATTTCTTTTGCTTCTCAGAGAAGCAATAAAATAATCATGGACCTTGCACTATTAAGTAAATCCTTTTTGAGAATTAAGTGTGATTCTTTTTTCCCACAGTTTTAAATGAAAGTGAAACCTATGTCCCATTTTTAAATGGGAGGTTTTTTTAAGTTTTTTGGGATACCTTACAATTTGTCAAAAAAAAAAGAAAAAAAAGGGAGCCAGTGAGCCAGTGGGTTTGGTTTCATTCCACCTGGAATGCCTAGTGACCATCTGTCAATTGAATTCCATCCAGCACTCCTCCAGTAGTAAAATAATCAATAGCAATAGAAGTAATAGCTGAGTATCAAATTGAATAATGGCTTGTATTCTAACCTGATGACTTCAGTATTCAGTAATTTTTGAACCTTTCAACTCAGGCTGAGTTTTCAAACTTCAACTTTTGGCCAATGTGCATTGGGCTTTTTTTCAGGATTTTTTTTTAAATTTGTTTGACTTTGCCTGTAGTTTTCTTCGATTCTTTTCTGAAGTTTGAAGGAGAAAAAAGTTAAGGCTTTTCAAGCATGTGAAAATTGTGAAAAGACACTCTTGACAGTAAACAATTACCATGACACTTTTTTATAATCACTCTACAGCCAAAACAGCTGGGGGATGAAAGTTTAAATTTGGCAGGAAAACAGCACTAAGGAGAAGTGCTTTTGAGTGTTCTGGAGAAAATTGGTTTTGATGTGATTTAGTTATAGGCTTTTGAAACTCCATGTACTGAGCATGTAACACTAGTTTCTCATTAAATTTCACAGGTAGATTCTTCAATGGACAATTATATTGGTTTAGATGCAAAAGTTTCACCTCAGGACGTATTGATTTTACATAATCTCACAGAAAACCTCTGCAGTGGGGTATTCCCAGAAATGCAGGTTCATGTCAGATAGATTTAGTGTAACTTTACTCTAAAATGAAAATATCCATATGCCAAAATAATGCTGCTATTCCATGTTATGATTTTGAGCACAATGCAACGCCTTGCTTTTGTGTCTATTACTCACCTAATAAGGTAGTGTGCTTCACTTCTGTACTTTTTTGGGGGTTTCAGTCTTCTTAAAAGCCATGGTCGTCAGCCATGAGGCCTATGCTTTGAAAGTTTCAGTATTTTTTTCTTTTCAGACCTATATCATTCTCCAACTCCTGGAGTGTTCTTTTACATAAAACAGATTGCTTGAAGGCACACAGATGACTTTAAATATTTCTGCACTTCACAGTGAATTGCTCATTCACCTGAGTGTTTAACTATGTCAGTATGTTCAACATTATCATATTTAATTGGATGGTTCAACAAGATAATATGCCACTGCACACACAATTCAATGCATTATTGGCTCACAATAAATAAGGCAACTCTCAAATAAAACACAGGGGATTTAGCAAGAAGAAATTATGTATAATTGAGAGAGACATGAATGCATTGGTGGTTTGCTAAAGGCTGATAACTTATCAATTCTTACAAATTTGAAAATTTGTGAAAAATAAGGCTGTGAAAGGGAATGCATTTAAAAACCACATTTAAGACAGGCAAATGCAGTCTCCATTGTTAATGATCCATTTCATACCCTGACTTACATGTGCAGAACATTTAAACTTACTCGTTTGTTCTCTAAAAGTCCAAAACTTTCTATTTTTCACTCCTGAAAAGTCCTTCTTGAAGGAGGATGCCGGTGTCAGCAGTGCAGCTATTTTCTGCTCTTCACTAGCAATCTGCACAGTCACTGTTTGCCTTGCTGCAAGACCAATGCTGAACCAAAACCAAGGAAAAGGGATGCTAACAAACAATGCAGACAAACAGTCCCTCATTGCTCTTGAAAACTTTTTTGAGAAATAGGTTTATCACCATTACTCGGAGACATCACTAGATCTGCAGAACATAAAGCACAGTCTTTAGGCTAATAAATTTTGTCTTAGACTATACAAAAACAGGTTTTTTAACTTAAATGAGCAGTAAAATTTTAACCAGTATATTCAAGAAAATTTTCCCTTTTCCGTTCTTTTTACTGAACAAATGGATCATTTTCATTCTCAGTTAAATTAAAAAAATGCAAGGAAAGAGGAATTTTTCAGTTAAATACCAAACTATCCTGAAATCAGAAATGCTGCTTTTTGCCCTTGAGGTAGAGTCTTGGGTGTTTCATTTTGCTTACCATCCACTGCTGAAACTCCCTAGTAACATTGCTGCAATTATGGACCAGGATTTTTTTTCCTTAATAGGTCGCTGAAATGAGTAAATAACATCTGCATCAGGTGTATTACCAGAGTTGTGGAGATATGGAGGTCTGAAGCATGAATAAAATGTCCAAAAAATTACTGCAATTATATCACATGAACAGAGTGCTGTGTTTGTGTATTTGAATTTCTGGCATAAAAAGACTGTGGGTTTTTCTGTACAAAATACATATCTTTCATCAAAAATAGTTTTTTTTGAAAGCATTTCTTTGTTTAAAAAGAGCACTGTTAGAAAATTCACAGTAATAGCTAAAAATAAGACCTATCTGTAATAAACCTGCACATGTGCCTGCAAAAGCTTGGGGTCACAGCTACAGGTAAGTGTACAGTGATGATCATGTCATGGCTTTTCCTCTGTAAAGTGTTATATCATTGTTTTTTGACTAGAAGGTATTTTTAAAATAAAATTTATTGCATATGCAGACAAGAATAAGACATGCTAGGACATGACTTGGTAGGCTGTTAATGTTCTTCTTAGTCAGTCGGAGGCTCAGTGATGAAATGTATGAGTTGTGTATCATAGGATACTGATGGGCACCGAGCTTCTTCCTCTGTTCTCTGCACGCTTGGGGTGCCGTATGTAAATAAATCTACTGAAGAAATGAGTGTTTATTCATATATTCTGCCATGCCATCTGTGTTCAGATAACACATAAGTTTAAGTATGTTTGCAGGTGAATATCTCAGCTGTAAGACTTGCTGGAACATTTCAAATGAAACCACTTCTGAGAAGTTATAAGCAAATTTTATTGATCTCTACAAAACATTTACTGATGTTTGGATTTGCCTTTCACATTAGATGGTCATGGAAAAAGTCCTTCAAACTGTAACGTCCAGCATCTTGCTACTGAAGTTCACCCTAATTCCATTTAGTTTCACAGGTCAGAATGCTAAATTGACTCACTTTTTCAGGTTTGATCACATCATATTTTGCTCAATGAGTTCATTTTGTGCCACTGCATCTGAAAGTCTATGCGTCAGAGAAATATTTTGAAGACTTTTTTCCCTGTTTCACCCAAGAAAAGAAGTAATTGTTGCGTTGCTATGTTCTAGGTTAATCTACACATCTATCCAATTCTGAAGGGGTTTTTTCTTTTCACATTTTCTTCCAACAGAAAACATTGGACGGAAATTTCTCATTATCAAAGAAGCAAGATCTTGAAACAGCCTTTTAAAAGGACAAGGCAAAGAACTAGCCACCTTTAAAAAAATTCATGATCAGCCTAAATTAAGGAGTATGCAATAAAAGAAGACAAGATTCACTGACGTAAGAAATTCTTCTATACATATGCCTGCTGTGGATCATCTAAGTCGTGTATTAAGACTTTTATCATGCTCAAAATTCAATTACAAAACTTGTACTTTATGATAGAGTTTTTCTAAAACAGCTACCTTTAACACTTAAATGCTCTGTTCGTTATTTATCTGTAAACCATGAAAACCTTTTCCCTCTTTTCCATCATTTTCATCTGTTCTTCTTATCTTTATCTGTTTAAATAAGTAATTTCATGCATATTTGAACTGTATATAGGTATGGGTTCTGTATTAGTTAGAAGCATGATTCACAATTTTTCAGTAAGAGATCCAAAAAGATGAAATACCCTGTCCCAATGAAGCTAAACCCTGATATAAAGGCTTTCTACTGCTTTTCTGTCTGACTTATTCTATTATCAGTCAATTGTATCATCACTTAAAATCTTCAAAATTTTAGCAGTGAGAATTCAGTTCAGTGACTTGGATTATCATTAAACAGTCAGATGCATGACTGAAAATCTGCCACAGTCATCTTATTTTAACCCTTTAATTTCTCCATTTTTCATTCATCTGATATAAGCAGTCTGGGAGACCTAGGAGATGATTCGTAGATACCATGTAAACCAATAAAAGTCTTCATATTATGCTATAGTGTTCACTACTTCTTTATCAGCAGTTTTGAAATAATCTTCTACCTTAAGGTCTTAAAGAATAGATTAAAAACTTTTGGGGGGAATGTGATAAGTAGACTTTTAGCTTTGAAGATGAACTGATGAGATTTTTTCTTCTTAAAAGTGAGGTATTAAAGCAGAATGGCATATATGGTAGTGGCATTCTGCTCATTGTTTCCCAAAATGCCGTCCTGGGTATGCTGGAAACATGTCTGGCTCTGTAGCTGAGATCAGAGGATGCGCTGAAAGTTGGGAACACTTTATGTGTGTTCATGTAGAGATGTTCCAGGCAGTCCCCACACTGCGGCTCATTCAAGAAATTAAATAAAAGTAGGTGGGAGGAGGAAGGAAGGGGAATAAAATCAACTTCATAATCTAAGATTAGATGTGATTGAGTCATTGCTTTCAGTAACCCCACTGGGCATTTTTGGTGTTTTGTAGTAAATTAATAAATAAACAAGGTACTATCTCTCAAACTGAAATTTGGCAGAAGGCAGTTAGTCTGGATCAATTAATGTCAGAAAATGAAAATGATACAGTAATGACACACCTTTTAAAAGAACATTTAGTATGTGCATCTTAAGCTTTTAAACAAGTCAAGAATTCCTGAGATTAAACAGATCTGATATCACCTTATTTTAATTGAATTTATTATTTTTTTAATACACATTATAGATGACAGGTTCCCCTCTACGTGGTTTCCACTGGTTTTGTCTCTCAAACAGGAGTTGCAAACCAGCTGCTTTGAACTACAGCCCAGAGCTACAGTTAGAGCTTCATCTACAGTTACTTAAGAGACTTATTAAAATATGTTATATAACAAATTTATTCTTGGGAAGTTAGCAAGAGACATTTAAAGACATAAATGACAAAACAGGTCAAAGTCAGTAACTTCAAAATTATTTTTTCCACATTATGAACTGGACACCACCATCAGCCCTGGGCGAAAAGCAATTCTAGGCCACACCTTGGTGTTCCTGTTTTTCTGTTATCAATATGAGGAAGGGTAGGCAAGGGGAATTGCAGACTGACTCTTTAGACCAGGTTTCTGCCAGTGCAAGAGCATGGAATCAGCTGGCATGAATACAAAATATCTCAACCCAAAGTAGCACATATAAATCTACATTTTCAGTAGGCCTAAATGATATATGGACAGACACAACACATTTACATATACATATATATACATACTATCATATTCACTTAAATACAAATAAAGTATATAGGTCAGATATTTTGAAGACTAAAAATATTTAGAGGTTTAGATTAACATATTCATCCTGTTGGGACTACTGGAAGACAGAATTTGAAGAAAAGAGTGCATGCTGAGATTTGGATTCATGGAAGAAATCCTGGATCAACCATAGAAAATATACATCATTAAGAACTCTGTCATTATGTATTAACAACATGTGGACATCTCCCTTTGATCAGCAGCCTGAGTGCAAATCACCCTCATATCAAGGTTTTAAGCAATGAAAGTCTATGCTTCCTGTCTGTAAAAGAATGAATTTCAGTCACTGTGAATTAAATGGAAGACTAAAACTAACCTTTATGGCAATGCAGCAATAGAAAATCTATTTATGTTATTTCACACCTCCATAGGAGAGGGTGACAAGCCTGAAGTCAAGGATGAAGCCCAGCACTTTCACAAAAGGAAGAAGTTTCCCATCTGAAATGCCTGGCTCTTAAAGATGTGGCTTACTCGATTTTGAATGTCATCCCAGCACTGTTGTTCCTCTCTTGCTAGAGGATGTCAAAGTGATGTCGTGCAGAACCATTTCCATTCTTGAAAACTGTCCTCCCTGTAACATTTTTATCCCTTCCAAATGACACTTATTCTTAACAACTCACCACAATATTTATCTCCTTGAGACTAAGATTATACCCTAGAAAATGAAGGCTCTTTTGAAAGCCTAGCAGTTCCAAATCAACATGTGCTACAACCAGGAAAAAAAAAAAGAAATTTGAGCTTAAGCCAAAGGAGCAACATTGGAAGGCTGAATCAGAGGACATATACATTAGAGCTTGATTAAGTATTTAGTACTTCTTGAGCTTCATGTTGCCCAGGGCACTTTTTGTCTCGTTTTTATTGGTCTCTCTCCTCCCAATCTATATGCCTTTGTATTTTTGTTTTTCCTCATTACAGATGCTATTCTTTATAATGTATGATCTGTATTAACAAATCAACAAAGCAGCTGCTAGCTACAGTTAGTGCATTTTTCTTTATCCATTAACATTTACAGTATGTTAGATCAAGCATTGCAGACACAGGCGCATAAATGTATAGAGAGAGCCACACATACTTGTCAGACATTCAGGAAAATTGAGCAATGCAGAGTTATTGTTGCACATCTCACACCAGGCTCCTTATCTGCATTATAACGGCTCAAGAGATACGCTCAAAGATGCTCAGAAACTCAGGCTCCTTTTGCATTTTCAGGGCTTGCAGTTCGATGAATTTGCTCTTTTAGTCTCCCAAATTCCTTTGAAAACTGAAACACTAATATCATTCAAGCTTTTTATGTCTGAACAAATTTTTTTCCCACAGGAAGGTCAGGACTTGACCTATGAAGTCAATGGAAAATGGAAATTTCCTAAATACATTTGCCAAGAGTGGCTGTTGACAGATATTTTAATAAAAAAAAATAATCAGATAGTGGTACTCATCCACCTATATTTGGGACTGTCTGTCATAATTGCCCTGCAAGACCAATTTAAGGTACAAAAGAGATATTTTAAAGAAATTATATTTTCAGAAATTACTGTTCTTTTGCTCTCATATGCAGATCACTCACTTTTATTTTGGTTTTGGACTGGTTAGCTTCAGCTTCTGATATGCCAAAGTAGTACACAAATTTATTACTTGGTCCCTAAGATTCTCTGGGTGGGCTTTATCTCATTTCGTTTCAATCATCCCAAAGTTGGTGTCTGCTTCCATCAAAGCTACACACTTCAATCCAGCCTACATTGCATGTCACTGAGGTTAGGGGCACTGATTCTGTGGCTCCACGTTCTACAAACAGGACTGTCATATGGAGGTTTGGATATCATTCCACTTTCTTACCCTACATGTAGGCAGAAGGAAAAAACCCTACTCATCAGGTTTGGAAACCATGGAGATTATAAACTTCATTTCCAGGTTCTAGATTTTTCTCTCTTGACACCAGGATATTCCCCAAAAGTCTCAGCTCTCACAAAAAAATTGATTTTTTTCCAAGTTGTGGTTTTGTTTTCTATATTAAGGATGCTACAAAGCCGTCTTATTACTGTCTCAGGATCATTTCCAGCCTAGAGACATTACTTCTCCTGGGGATGCCAAGACACTCATATGTTTGTCTTTTATTTCTCATCTGGGTTATTGTAATTCATTACTTGCTGGTCCACTTGTCACTTTTTGTTTTGGTTGCATACAGCTGGTGCAAAATTTGGCTGCTTGATTGCTTATGAGATTTCTAATTACATTACTGCGATAATGAAATAGTTTCACTTGCCTCCTGTGAAACAGCAGATTGCTTTTAAGAGTTTACTCCTAACAAATAAATATACACAATAGGCCATTTATTGCTCACACCACTATAAAATGACCATTACCTTTATTCTGACTGTCTTTTGGATCATAGGAATTTCAGCTATTTTTTTTTGTTTTTGTTGTTCCATTTACTTGTAACCTGTATAACTTAGGTTTCACAGAGTCTTTATTAGATAAGTATTACTTTCTCAATTTTTATGACCTATTTCTTCTCGCTGCTCCTGGTGATTTATTTTAAAACACATCAGGTACCAAAGAAAGATATATGTCCATATCTGTGTCCATATTCACTGAAATTAGACAGTGAAACTTTGCTTTGATTAGGTACCAGGACCTTTTCAACTAAGTTGGCAGAGGTAGTGATGTGGTCTGTAGCCTATCAATTATCCTGAAAGAGCTTTCTAACAGAGCAAGGCTGAAATAGAGCAGCACTGAAAATGAAAAAAACCCAAACCAAACCAAACCATTTAAGATAAAATTTTAAATACATCTGATTAGAATTTAAGATTATTTTCACTTAATTTCAGATTGATTTGAGCTAAAACTTTCAGTAAAGGACAGACTATAGTTATGAAAAAACCCAAACAAGTAATGCAGTTCCTAGGTTCATTTGCAAATGAAACCTTGAAGAAACCTGTATGCAAGCACAGTGGCAATGCTTTATTTCATTTGCTTACAAAAAGATCCCTGCAATATTTAACTAGTCAGTAATTAATAAGCTCAGCTGTACTACATCACAAGTCATGTAGATTGCAGAGGTTGCATCAAATTAATATAATCATGCTGGTGTGCATTCCAGGTAATTTTGCATTTTAAATAATGTGTGAATTTATGCTCACCTCATCTTTTGATGCAGAAATCTTGAAAGGATGATGAGAAGATTGGAATACTTTATCACACAAAACAAACTTGGACTCTGACATTTGGGAAAAAAAAATAAGAAGAAGAAAAAAAAAAGGAACAAGAAGGTAAAGAAGGTTTTGACGAAATTCTGTAAAAATAATTTTAAAAACCTGTCTTTAAGAAGGTGAATGAGGGACAATCATTAAGAAGTGAAATTGCTCACATTAGGTATAAAACAAAGAAAAGGAAAATCTATTTTCCAGAAAGCAAGGCAAATTATAGAAAGCACTGCCACAGTGTATTTTGGAGGCCAGCAGTCCAAGTGAGTTTCAACAGTCACTCCTGGAGGACAACTCCTTTGGTACTTCTTGAGCCGAGTCATCCCAGTTGATTCCTGATGGGCCAGGAGCTCAGACATATACCAAATAAAGAATTATTTTGGTAGTATCCTATTTCTAGCACTTTCACAAAGCATCATCTGGTAGACAGTACACATTTGTTCTGACTTATAACCGTTCTGTAGTTCATAAACACAGACACTCACTACTATATGCAGAAGCATCAAGTTGTAAGAATGATTGTGACTAAGCCAGTGAAATAAAGCAAAAGTAATACAGCTATGCCTGCCATCACATACAGAAATCAGAGTGCCAAATTTACATTAAATGTCACCAGAACCAGGAGAGGTCAGACAGAGATGAGTGCTCTTGCAGTAAATAAAAATTGTTGTGCCTTCTCTCTTGTCAAACCTGGCTGCCGAACCCTTATTACACATTACAATTACTTCTGAGATGGAATACAGACTTCATGCATTATATTTATTTCACTTCATTTGCATGTTAAATACATAACATTTGCATTTCTACTAAAGCAATGACACAAACTTGTAACTCAAAAGATGTACTTTGATTGGAACTTGTAATTATAACACATAGCAGAAGTAAGATAAATTCTGAACGTACACTGGGAATTTTGTACAAGGGGGCCAGTGCTGCTCCACTGAATCATTTCTAAAAAGCACTGTGGAGTGAAAATGAAGAGAAAAGAGATCCACTAGCCAAAGGGAGACATAAGATAAAAAGAGCTTTTTAAAAGAAGTAGAAAGTATCCCAAAACCAAGCCTTACTGAAAAAACAATCTCTCAGAAAAGCTCCAACTTAAAATGCTCACCTACCTGACAGGAATTGGACATTTAATCTCTAATAAGTATTGACATATAAGAAATCAATGTAGTTTTGAAATGTAATTACCGAGCAATTTACATGAAAAAACCTTTCAGTATAGGAAATCTATCACTCAGGTAACGTTCTTGTGTGCAGGAACTTTTAATATTCTCAATTTGAAAGTATGTCTTAAAAATGCATTGTGACATTGCAAACTATTTGCTTTAAATATATGTTTTACAATTGTGTCCTTCCCTTGAAAGTAAGAGATGAAGAGGAGAGCAGTTTATTTCTTCAAGATTTTTTTTCCTCGGTCCTTTGAACAAGAGATTTCTGCTAGGAATGTGGGCTACACGGAAAATACTGCTGCAAGCTACCAAGGTCGGGGAACATCCAAATGTGGGATCATCGAGCCTGGGGTCCCACTATTTTTAAACTAAATTTTAGCAGGACTCCCATCTCATCCATTAGTTTTATAGTCTATACAAAGAAGGTATGGCAGCAGAATCTCTTAACATGAAAGTTTTGATAAAAATTACTGCAGAGCCTTATAAATTTCCTAGAACATCATTATGTTTTGTATTAAACAGAGTATTGGTATGAGATGTCATCTATCTAAATTGCTCTGTGCTGTCATTTCACTGGTTGCTGCATTTGCTACAACGATGTTTAAAACCTTCTAGAGAACACTGCTGTCCAGAACGAGCTCCTCTCACACTGAATATGTGCTGCTGTAGTTATGTATCGCCTCATCATAAAGTGTAAAAGCAGAAGTTCTAACATGACTTACATACCAATAAAAATATTTGCTAGTAACCAAGGATGTGATGCTCCTTGGCAGATGCCTGTTCAGGGCCTCTGTATAGGCAGAAGAGGCCGGAAGACTTGGCAGTATTTTAACTTGCATGTTTTATGTACTTCAGTAAGAAATTGCAATGCCTATTGCTCCTATAACTCATTCCATCAAAAATATTTATGTCAGCCATACGGAATTATAACAATATAGCCCTCCTGGAAGAAACCTAAGCCTATGTATTTCAACTGTCACTGGAAAAGTCACTGGATAGTCCAAAATGACAAAAGACAAGAGAACGGGTCAGAGAATGCATGGTGAAAATGATCAGGATATATGTGGTACCATAATGAAGACTGATTAATGAAGAAGGAAAGATATGGATTTGGGTTTTGTTGTTTTTTATTTTGTTAGGATTTCTTTGCAGTACCAAAACTATCATTTTGTTCTGGCAATACAGATTTCTTTTTAATACTGTAGTTTGAATTTTGCTTTATATGTGAAAAAACAGAGAGAAAAATGTGCTATTTCTTGGATGACCTATCTGAGAATTTACACTTTGTACATTCTAGCCAGGAACTTATAAATATGCAACAGCTATAAACAACCAAATCTTGATGTAGCTAAATAAAAATTTTTAAAAGCCAACAGAGACAACTACAAGGAAAATACTTATCCTGACCTTACTCCTTTCACATTTTGACGGAGCATGAACTATATTCTTATGTTTGACATAAGCATAGATGCTCTGTAGGAAGGATGTCTCCTGCATTGTCTGCTGATATATCAAATTGTTATAAAATATTAATTTATAATTAATTTTTGATTATTTTTAAAATAATTATTGGACACCCTCTCCCAAAAAAGAGATTGACAAAAAACAATCACTTCTGGATAAGAAGATAACTTTTGATCAGGACATAGGTAGGAAGCAAAGAGCAGATATGCCAGGACCTGCATCTGTGTATCCTGTATGTCTAGTGAACACTTTTCCACCACTCTATGAAGGCATGTTTTTTTAAAGTGGAAGAACAGATTAAAAATTCAAAGAAATACAAGAAGACTTAGGCTGATGTGGAATAGGAAATTTTGGAAATGTTTAAAATATTTTGCTGCATATGAAGACTATTTCCTAGTCTATCCTAACCTAAAAAAACATTAGCCTCCATAATCTCCCCTCTAACATCCATGTTTGACTACGGAAAATACAGGATATCAAATGTGGCATAACTAAATGAACCAAAGTCTTCTTTCCTAGGCAAAGAAATATGTTCCCTAATTTTCTTATATGATATCAAGATGAACGTTCTTTATATCCCACCAATAATTTTACAGATATTAATTGAGTACCCAGAAGAAAAATGGAGACTTCCCACCAGGCTGCGGAAGGGGAAAACCTATTGAAAGAAGTGTGTGAATAAAATTAATAGAAAGTATAAGATGCTACAGATCTCAAGGGAGATATTGCACTAAATGTGAAGCATTTCTTTTGCATAGGTATGAACATGCTAACTTTGGGATCATTAAATATAAGAAAGACAGTACCTAGAAATATTGTTGGAAGTTTAGTTAACTATAAGAATATATTTCATTGCAGCTGGAGTAAATAACCAGTTTCTCTGGACCATGTTTCTGTACTGATTTTCATGTAGAACACGTTTCTTCCTGTTTTTATCAACCTAATTTTCTGGAAATTACTACCTTCAAAGTCAGGAATAAGCAAATCTAGAGTCAGAACTGGAGAGAACCTCAAGAAATCAGTGATTTCATCTCTTCTCAAATACTATGTTATGCTTGGTAGGTATATGGCTAGCCTTTTCTAAAAGATCTTCAAGTAATGGGAACTCAGCCACCCTTTTAGATCCTCTTCTCCCCATTCTTGATGACCATTATCAGTAGGATTGTTTAACTAATGCCAGACATGATTTTCTACAATTCTATTCTGTTACTTCCTGTGCTAGCCTCTCTGACATGGAAAACTATTTAATCCTTTTTTTTATTTGTTTGTTTTTATCATGAAACATCTCATATAATCAAAGATAGGTATCATCTTTCTTCCTTGTCCTCCCTTTCTTTTCTTTTTGGACCTAAACTATGTTAATTCAATTTGTATTTCTTCTTCTATCAAGTAGTCTGGACATCTGACTATCCTTCTTGACCTCAATTTTTCCACATTTCCATGGAGTACAAGGTCCATGCCAGGCACACAGAAGCTGCAGACTTGCCGGTGCCAGGGACAGAAGAGCCTGCCCGATGCAGAGAGGAAGAGACGAATCCTTCTCTTGCTTTGCAGGTAAGTGTATTAGCAGGCATACACTGCAAGACAGGTTTTGAGTTTTTTCTTGAAGGACAATGTGTTATTGACACATGCGGAACCTCTGACTCCTTTTATAACTCTTAAACTCTTCTGCAAAACTGCTGCCTAGTTAGCTGTTTCCAGACTTCTCTGTGCGCTTCTGAACTAACTCCTTAGAACTGAATTTAAAAGTCCTCCTTTCTTGTTGTTTTCTGTACTTCCTGTATCAAAATATGTTCATCAATACAATTTACCTCGCAGTCAGGGTCCTGCTGCATTCCCTTCTCAGCGTACACTCAGGCTGCTCAAATTTCCAGTGAGCTACAAATCCCATGAATGATGTAATTAAAATTTGGGGATTTTTTCATACAAAAAACAAACAAACAAACAAACAAAAAAAACAAACAAAAAACCAAACAAACAAACAAACAAAAACCAAAACAAAAAAAGCCCTATAAAACCAAACCAAACTTAAAACCAAAACCAAAATCACCTTCCTCTTCCTTACCTTCCTAGTTCTGTAGTATCTTATAGATCTTTAGATGGCATTCTGTTTCTTTCACCTAGGGACTTTAAATGTATCTATACCCTACACAATACTACTAAGGCACTATTCTCCCTTATTTCTTCCTAATATTTTCTAAACTTGCTATTTTCCTGTATTTCCTGAACCAGATTACATTCCTACTTTAATTATGGAAATTATTCCATGGTATCCTTTTAAACTTTCTATCTCTCGTGTATCTTGCACTTATAATTTTTATGCAGACACTTAATATCTGCATCTCTGTCTTCCTCCCTTCTTTAATTCACGCTGTGAATAGCCCAATACTTTCTGTTTTCAGGATCTTTGTTAGTATTTTTCACATTGCTCTGTGGCATTTTGTTACCCTTCTGTAAATCTTGGGAGAAAACTTAATATTCTTGCTCTTTTTCATGAGATATAGTCTAATCTCAGTCTTATTCTATATCATTGCAAGGCTGAGTTATCTGGGTGGCCTGGTGAAACCATCTCTGTGGGGTGCATCCTTCACTACTACAAAATTAATGCAATTTGCACAGATATACCTTCAGTAATACTTTTTACTTTGAAATTTTATTTACCAAGAGAATTCTTCTTAAAAAAATGTTTATCCAGACAAAGTTTGACAGAGCAACACAGGAGTTTTCCTCTAAGTGTTAAATTAGAGCTTCCAAATGAAAGGGTTGGATGAAAATCCAGCTGTGCCCCTCAGATCAGCTAAATGCGTCTGTAGTCATTATACAAGATTGATGAGAACCTCCTTGACAGATCCTCCTTGATTTGGACAACTGAAGTTAACAAGGCTTATACTCAAATTATTCTCACAGCACTAAATAAATACAAGCTTTTTAATTGCTTATTATGCTTTAATAAACCAGTTGAACATGTTTTGGTTTAATTGTTTTTCTTCATATTTGACCTTTTTTTAACTCTTTCTCCCATTTCCAATCTGTAAATATTTTTATTTGTTACTAGTTCTTATGTTTTTTAATCCCTCTTAGATGTTGCAAAATGGTTCATAATGCTGAAAACGTGCATGGATTGCAGTTGTCATCTTAGCTGTACTCTCAGAGTAGAAGTTCCTTTTACTCTCACGCCAGTAAAGCCTTTTTAGCCAAATTTCTTTGTGAAAGAAAAGGCAGGTACTAAAACTGCTACTGCGCTCCTATTACTCCTCAGCATTGAAGACCAAGATAGCATTAAGTAGGGGCACTGTCTGCTTGGTCAAGTTTAAAACATACTCAAAGACATAGCAAGCATGAAAGTCAGTTACAGAGTCACCAACAATTTTTCCTTTATGAAAACATGTTAAGAACTGATTATAATGGATGCCCCTGCCTGAATTAAGGTGCAAATGGGACCACATGCCAAAGTCAATAGTACAGATTTTATTTAAGAGTAAATGTGAGCTAGAGAGATAAAAGGGAAGGGGGGAGGGGGAAGGAAGGGGAGAGGAGGAGAGGTTAGAGAGAATGAGAGAGAAGTAATAGATATCAGCCATGTGGATTCCTGCAGTGTCCCATTGGTCCTTCTTCACCCTGGCCTTCAGTGGGGGATGTCCCCGAGCGGCTCTTCTGGAGGTGCCACTTCTATACTGCCTGGGTCCTGGCTATCCACAGGGTGTAGGTGCCATTCCCATAACTTGAGAGGGCTTCTGCATAAGCACTCGCTGCCTGTCCCACAGTTTGCCATGGTGAGAATTTTTGTCTGGATGCGTTACCCTGATCTGCCTCACCAGGCCTGGAAGGAGCATCTTCCTGGTGCTGTCTGCGCTTATCTCAAGTTCTGTTGTGGTGGCTTTTCTTATGGGGACAGTTTTTTGAGACATGCACCTGCATTCTTAAAGTCCTCACAAAACACACACACAATAATATAGTTAGTATTTTTCTCTTCAGGAAAACTTCCTTTTTATTTGCCCTAATTTGAAACTTATTTTACTATTATCTTCAGGTAAATCAAAGTTGATTACACTTTCAGAACTAGCTTCAAGAAGTGTGGCTGCATGCCTTTCAAAATATCACCTGATTTGGAGAAATCGGTGAATTGTTTCTATATATTCAAAGAGAATAACAGAGACTGGAGTAGTTCCGTTACGTATATCATTCCTTATAAACACACTGAGCCATAGTCAAATTAATGTAGCTGATGATTGTTATTTTTCATTTTCTTTCCCAGGAAACAAACAAATATTATTTTTTTCTAATTCTAGTTAAATATATCAGACTATAAATTTTTGCATCCGAAGCTACCTACTCATGCTGTAAAGCAAGCAGAGAGGCAAGTTTGGACAATTAGAAAGGCCTTAGAAAATGCTTGAATTGGAAAATTGTGAAATAATGACCAAATAAAATAAAACCTTAATCAACCTTAATCATCAAACCTCGATCTCCCGAGCATGGAGATTAAAGGGTGTAACAACAATTTTGCAGAACTACAAAAATAAGAAGAGAAAATTTGAGTGAAGAGGCTATTACATGTATTAGGAAAAAAGAGCTAGGAGATCTAGCTAGAACCTTAAATCTTAGTGAGGAAGAAAATAAAGTGATTTTTTTAGGAACAAGGAGAGTAAATGTTTGAAAAGAGTCTCTGGGAGTGGGATAGATTCTCCGTGATACACACTCTCTAAATCAAGTTTGGATGACTTTCTGAAATACAAGCCTGGGTTCAGTCAGATGGTTTAGGTTTGGTGCAGGAGCTGCTGGAAGTAATTCCCTAGCACACATTATGCAGCAGGATGAGCTTTAAAATCTACTGAGAAAATGTTTGGGCCAACCTAGCAGCTTGCACACACTGATATAACTTTTTAAAAGCCAGTTGAGTTGTATTGATTTACACCAGCTTCTGATCTTGCCCTTGGAATATAATTTACTGCTGTCATTATGCAGTAACACCCAGACCCTGCCTGTTTTCCACGCTGTAATAAGAGCAGCTGTCTTTGTGGTTTGGGGCCTGATCCAATTACACTCAATGGGAAAACTCCCATTTAGTGCAGGCACACAATTAGATGGTTACAAATTGGTCACAAATAAATTCAGACTGGAAATTAAAACTATTCCATCTGAGATTGTTTTTTAGTTATCTGGTAAAACGCTGGAGTAGCCTTGCAAACAGATTAACAAGTCAAGGAACATGTTAAAATTAAGACTGGAAATAGGGAAGGGACTGTGTAACAAACAGAAAAAGGGGTCTGCATGTAACAGTATTTCTTCACTGTACCCTCCTTTTCTCTGGTAATTTGTAGCACAGAGACAGCACTCAGCTGAGGCAGAAAGGAGTGGAAGTCTGGGGCACTGGATGTCGCGGTGTCTCGGAGGATTTGGAATTAACCTGTAGCTCTGTTGCTTCATAATACATTTTAGGTGTTATTAGTCCTCCTGATGGGTTTTTTTAGGCAGCAAAAAATGTGCAGAAAGACGCTTCAATTTATGGAGTAGCTATAATTCGTGAGTCTTTAAAACTTTCCTGGGTCCTGGAAAGTGGCAGTGATCCCAGGCACAGGACAGCAGGGTGGACTCCCCCTGTAAAACAATGAGATGAGCTGGGTGTGTGCTTTGGGGTCCTGCTCACTTTCTCAGGGTTAATCCATTTGCCAGATTTTATGTCAGCAGGAATTGCTTTCCCCAGGTCACTCATAGTTACTGTTTGAGGTATTTTTCTTTTGCTTTGCAATATCTTCATTTTCTTTAATATACTACCTCACCACTTAGAAATTTGGTGATATGTTTGATCTTTTCTCTTCCTCTGGCATAGTCTGATTATGGGGTTTTTTTGCATTTCAGCGTGTTGTAAGCAATTTTTAGGGAACCGGGAAGTGTTCTGTTATGTGGCGGATTACACCATAGGCTTTTCTGAACCAGCTTTCTTCTGTAGAGTTTCCTCTAGCTGTGATACAATTGCTGAAATGAAACAATCAAAACGAGCCCATTTGGTCTTGTTTTTCTATTTATGCTGTCTACTGTGGAACACAGAGTATTTTATTTCTGTCTTTTATTCCTGTCTTTTTGTCTTTTTTTCATTCCCGTCTTTAAGCATTCTGGTTTGTCTTTGAAAGGCGAAGAGCACAGTCAGATACAGCCTCTGTGAAAGGAGCCCAGACAAATGAGCAGGAGGCATTCCGATCCCGGGTAAGGGCAGGGCTTTTCTTTATTTGACTTGCTTATTATTCTACCACCTCAAATATTACTGTTATTTCTGCCACACAAAACAGAAGCTGAGACACTGTAAGAGCAGCATAAGTGCTTGCCCAGTGACAGCTCTTCCAATAAAAAAAAGGTCTGTGATGAGAGTATATGATTAAGGTACCAGAGATAGGTTTTATCTGACTAAATATAGATATTTATAATATGATGCAAGTTATACCCAAAAATATTTCCCTAAATATAAATCAGAGCACTACTGACATGGAAGTGCCATACCCCTAAAGAAGGAATCTGGGGCGAACTTGGATATGGACGTTGCCACTGCAGGCATTGAAAGTTAGATTAGGTACATTTAATCCTAAATTCCACTACTGATCATTTCAGGAGATATCAACATAATACACTATGCTTAATGCTCACGTTCCTTGTTTTTCTAATGTATACGATCTGATGTGGAAAATAAATGGTAAAGCTGACTTCTAGCCACATAGGAGCCTTGCAAGGATGGGAAGATTGCCAAGGTGCATATGTGCATTACTCTGGGGCTCTTTACAACTTGCCTTGTCTCAAGAAACGAGACCTGAAGAATAAAAATACATACAGAGTACGGCTCTTTCCTTGTGAAATATCAATCACTTGAAAAAGCCACTCAGCAGAAGTTAGAACAGTTTAAACTTGCTGAGCTGAAGGTGGGTAAATAGTAAACTGCCTGAAATTTCTCTCCCTGTCCTGTCAGGCATGCACAGCACACGCTAGCAACAACTTAAAGTCTGTGTTCACATAAGACGTGCAAAACTTCATCTACCCATGACTCGAAGTGCTTAAACAGCAAGTACTATAGACTAATTATATTTATTAATAATGTAGAAAGATTAACCCCTTGATAAATTTTTCATGTTGCTCCCATATTAATTTCCAAGCCTAGAAGTATTGGAATAACTATAGATGAGAAGTAACAAAGAGTGATTTCTCTCTGTTTCATTTTTGTGCATGAGAGGAGTTTACACAAAAATGCATCCTATTTTTACTCATTATGTATAATTTTACACCTATTTTTCCCATAAAAGAATGCACATACATGCACATCTTGATGCAATCGCTTCCATTCCTCAAGCACCTATATTATCAGTGCCACAACTGCTACCCTTCAGATAGCTTTCCATTCATTATATAATAGATAAGTGTGGCTGATTCCAGTGCAGCTGAATTGTTTCCATGGTTCGATTTCAATGGCAAGGGTTTATTCAGCAAGGCATTTAAGCCTGTGTTCAATTTAGAGCAATTGGGTACTCCTAATATATCCAGCAAATTAGGCACCTGTCTGCATCAGTGGGAATTAATGATATGCCCACATGTGTTTTCTGAATCAAAGTTTAAATTTAAGGATACTCAATGAAATACTGGTAAGGATACTAGTGAAAATTTAGTGGCAGCCTCAGCAATGGCCATTGGATAGAAACTATTGATGCTGCTCACAGAAGTTCCCAGAGCTTTTAATTTTTTTTAATGTATTTCCTAATTTGAGTTAATAAACAAACACACAATTAAAAAAATAAAAATAAAAAAGAGGACTGAAAATAATACCAGGTGCAGATAAACCTTCCTCTATTTTTACCTGCTAGCATTATTTTAATTGTGATCAGTTCATAGACATTTCTGGGCAAATGGAAAACCAGCCTACAACTCAGTGAAAACACTGACAATTTTCAAAAGCCACTTGCACTAAAACAAAATTAGATGATAGCTTAATAAATACAGTTAGCCATGTAGAATTTAAAAGTAAAAATGTCAGAGCACATACTGATTGAGAAATATGCAGTACTCAGATTTTGAAAAGCCTGGATGGTGTGTACATGCTCTTTTAATAAAGAGTGGATTGTCTATGGGAATCAGAGAGATATTAGGAATAGCTCTATTGAAATCAAGAGAAAGGTCTGCTCACTATGCATAAGAATAGCGTATCGCAAAGATACACAAAATTTTCCTCCAGAAGATTTGGCAAAGAAACAAAATATTCATGGAGGGTGTCAGCCAAAGTTCCTGTGGCAGGTCAGCACAAGAATTTGTATCCCTTGCTTTGAAGTTTGTGCCCAGAAAAGGGCACAGCCATGTACTGCAGAGCAGAAAAAGACAGGAGTAGTCATGGGTGCCACATCTGCTCATTCCATTCCTGCTTCTTTTAGGTATGCATAATGGAAGAGGTAGGTGTTATAGCTCACTCAATTAGAGCACATATAGTCCCCAGAGACAATGCCAAATACTCCATCATCTCTGCGCCCAGCTGATGGTGCCTGGATTTGGTGCATCTTCCTGCTTGAGAATCTGCCCTGTGTTTTATGGTTTCGGGCCTTTGCTGGCCAAGATGGAAGTATCTATACAGAAACTATGGAAAGAAGATAAAGAGAGGCACTGAAAGGTTAAGAGTCCTGGGGGTCACCAAAGAGACAATAGAAGTGCAAAATGCTTGGAATATGTGACCATTCAGAAGCCTTAAAATAATTGTAAAAGACAATCCTAACTATATCTTTTTGGCTGACTGCTGAAAGCAACCTTTTGCTTAATTATATATCCAGAGAAAACAGCTATATCCATACATTACTACTTCTTTATTTTACTACAATGTGAAATATCATATTATTATTTTTAATTAACTTTATTGGGGTAAATGAAATGCAGGAAATGTAGTCATAGTCTGATAAATATCAGTTCAACTTATCTAGAAAAGTAATATTTGATAAAATTTAACACTCTGAAAGCTCTGCATACCAGTGATTTACAGGCATCTGCCATTAAATAAAGATTGGTCAGCCATAGCTGTATAGTGTCTTCACGTGTTCTCTTCATTTATATATAATCTCCGATTCAAGTTCAGATTAAATATTTCTGAACTCTGGGGATACTGACATCTTCTGAGATATGGAAGTAGATTCAATTCATTCCGGTCTTTGAATGGCCAAAATGTGAACCGAGTTTTACATTTACGCTTCTACAATTGCAGTCCCAACCAGCCTGAGTGTTGAAGGTCCACCAAAGTTACCCACCAGCAGGTAATAAAGCACCATTCCTGGGGGTCACCAGTCTGATTGAGCCCCCTTTCATCGCTTTTACAGCTGCAACAGAAATGCAGGGGTACTAAAGGCCAACACAATAGCACAGAGCATGAGAGAAGTGGCTGTTTTAAGGTGATGGATCTGTACATGTGTATCTCAGAGGAAAAATATACCCCCAAACACAGGGAAGGTAGACTCCAAATATTATTTGCTGATATTTTAAGTCTTCTATTTCCCTTAAAAGAAACCCCAAACAAACAAACAAACAAACAAAACACCGAAACAAAAGCAAACAAACAAAAAACCCCAACCACTAAAATTTCAGGGGGGCGTTTCTAGGGATATATGTAATTTTTAATCCCAATAAGCAAAATACCAAAGTAGACTTAATTATCGAAATATGATTGTTTCTCCTGCCTTTCCCTGATAGGATCATCCGGAAACATCAATTAGTTGGAGTGTCATAAAGCATGATGCTTCCTGCTGTATGATGTAGGATAAAATCACTTACCTGCTATTGTACCTCATCAGTGTTATTTATTATAGTTTTATTTTGTTTTTACTATACTTCCAGAAGTTCTAGCTTAAAAAAGAGACTCACTGTTCTACAGACAGGTGGCATGAAACTTCCTGATTTCAGAAGGATTTGCACTTTAAGAGGGCAGAAGGAGGACAAGAAGAGAAGAACAGAAATTATTTGCTTGATTTGGCCTGGCAAGGTCTGAAACCCCTGAACTATAGTGCCACCTTCCTAGGAATCTCCCTGGGTTCCTGACACAGATTGATGAAACATTCATTATTTCATTTATTAAAATCAAAATTAATACATTCTTCATGATCCTTGTTGTGTTTCTGGTCTGCCAAAAAGTTCTGGTCAGAGAAAATAGATCAGAAATAAAGAAACAGTATGTTTTATCTCAACAATTTAAGTATTGACAAGATATCACTCTAGAATGTGTTAAAAACAACTATCACTGTAAGACTAACCTGATTCTGTGAAGAAATATAGAATAGAACAGCTTTTCTGCAGTCAATAAAGCCAAGATTAGTTAGTAATTTTGAAATCAGAAATTCAGTTGCTTGTGCTGGAGCTGTAATTTACTTTTCATAAAACTACATGGGAACTGCTTAAGAAAATCAAACTTTAAAAAATCCTATTGGTCGTTCTGCATCCTGCCTCAGCCACACACAATAGCAAATACTTACAATGAGAATAGCTCCACTGGAGCAATACTAATACATTTGCCACAGCTCCCACTCTGTCATTATGCACAGGAGCCTGTGCTTATCCCTTTTTAAATTGGAGACTCTTTTAACCAGGAATCCCCAGGATGAAACCGAACCATTTTCCTCACGGCAAAACAAATCCTTCTCTGGTGAATTTTGTTATTGTTTATTGTTACAGTGTTTTATCAGCACTAAACTGTATGAAAGCTTCAATTAGTTCTTGATGAATGATCCCATAAAATCATGTAGTTTCATTTCCCCTGCCACCAGATATTTCACTGAGTGTTATTAAATGAAATATAATTGGGACGGGATTCAGGAAACTTAGAGTCTTCTTATTTTCCTTTTGGGCTTGAACACTACAGTGCGCCTCAAACGTTTCATTTTTTAAATGTGATGGTATTTTGTTTTAAACTGACAAATTTCTCTGCAGCTCAAAACTATTGTTTAAGGTTTCTATGCTATTAGCAGTTGACATGAGAGTAGGAAAATACAGATATTGCAGCCATTTTCTGCACCTTTCTCCTCTGTCAGTAGCTTTGTAAATTTTGCATTGCGAAGACTGAAGTAAGACTCACTGGAAAAAAACATTCTTCCCAGCTCCTGTGAATAACCATATAGTATTTGTCTGGGATGTAACTCCACTGAATGTGACATAATTCCAGCAAGAATGAGTACAGAATTTCATACTACACATTGAAATTATGGTTTGTTATGACTTGTGTTCTGTATCTTGGGATAGTTTGCTTCAGCAGAATTCAGAGAGCAAATTTTCTCAGAAAGTAGTTTAAACTTCCACTAATTTTGTCCCTTTTCTTAGGTTTCATATCCAAATACAGGCTTTACTGAGCAGAAGCACTAGTTACATCAGTGTCTACATTCACACTTCTGACATCTGGACTTCATGAGAGCTTTATAGCAATAGAAAGCTTGCTCTGAACATAGCTATCTCTCTTTTATCAAATTTTCCCACCTGGCATAAATGCCAGCAAAAATAAAGTTAGCAAAAGATTGTCACATCTGGATGGAGAGACTAATTGTCAGATCTCATAATGGAAGGAAATTCCTCTAACTGGTTAAAGGCTCCTTGCAGCCTGCCCAGAGCTATCAAAGTATGTTTTGACTTGTCTGTTCGCTTCTTTCCCTCACATGTTGCAAGTAGATTTAGCCAATGGTGCTGCTGGATATAGACACTGCTGCAACTATCAGTGCTTCACAGCAAAATACAGTTAGTGTCCTGACGGGATAAATGTGTTTATTGGTATCAGACCCAAACATCTAAGGAACTTCCAAACAGAAGATGCTACTTTCGTAATGAAAATACAAATAAAAATTAAAAAAAAAAAAAGTGACAAATATCATACTATTCTGTCGTCAAAGAAGTGTAGAGATATTTATCATATACTGCAAAAGATTTTTTCCTTCAATATAGTGGAAGATGAGGCTACTATCAGGCATCATATTCTTGGCACACATTTTTGGATCAGCTTAATAGCAGGAAGTCAAACCATCGAACATCACTAAACATAAGATACGAGAGGTTCAGATTTTACAGTTACATCAGAAGCCATAAATCATACAGCATTGTGAAAGAGAAGAAGCTAATAAATACATGAATGGAGCACAATGCTTTTGCTTTTACAGGTAGAATTTAGTTATTCCTGTCATTTCTTCAACAAGACAGAAATTTTACTAGTAAATCTCAGCATTTGGGTTATACATTCAGAGACCCTGGGGGTCAGGAAAGATTCTGTTCTGCTTGGTTGTATTATTGACTGATGATGCAAAAACATGCGAAAAACCCCCAATCATTCTTCTGATTTGGGACTCAGGAGAACTGACTTCAGATGCTGGCTTTGACACAGACACTTTCGTCAGACAAACCATTCTCCATCTCAGCTAAACAGGGCTCTTCTGCCTCCCAACAGCTCATGACAAATTCCCTGCTGCTTGAAGGACATGCCCACATCCATATCCGGAAAGGTACCCAAGGACCCTCGTGAGTTGCCCAAACCACCTCAGCATCCCTCCTCTCTTGGAGGCAGCTGGCCTCATTGCCCAGCTTATCTGGACATCCATGGAGTGCCTGCAAGGTAATCAATCTGGCAATTGACATTAGCTACCCCTACCTAATAAAATTCTTACACAGAGGGAGAGAGTGGGGGCCAGGACCCCAAACCCTTGAATATTTATTTGAGAAAGTACCTCTTGAAAGGACACACCTAGCAACGCTACAGCAGTGATGAATGTGCTTCTTATCAGAGTATTTGGACTCCCAGTTAACCAGCAGTATGAGTGGAAAAACTGTGCTCAGAGAATATTTCTTCACAACTCTCGAAGAATACTTTTGAGTTACAGAGATCAAAAGAGCCACACGAGCCAAGTATTATTGGTGTATTATATTGAGATCAGGTATAAATAAAAGAAGAGAAAGGAAAATAGCAAAGTCGAATTGTTTTCCTCTGTCATTCTTTTCTTTTAATCAATATTTGTTTTTAAAAGTAAGAGAGTTCTACAGGGCTCTGGTTAAATAAGACCCTTTCTGTAATTATAAATGTACACATGTAAGAGTCCTTTTAAAGGAAAATAATAGCCTACTGGGTATTTGGGAGAGAGGGCTTGTTCTGTTACAAATTTCCACAGTGCTCTGGGAGTTAGTCCTCTGAGGATTCATAGCGCTGGTGGGCTCCCACTTTAAAGAACTTCAGATTGCTGAGGGTGGTGTTTCCCCTTTGAAGACTGTTACATTTTTTAACAGATCCTCCTTTGAAGATATTCATATCTGTGGGGTTCTCCAAAAGAGTTGGGGGAAAAGTCCCCTGTTGATGCTATTTACCAGGTTAGAATTTCAAACTTGGGAAAAATAGCTGATCCCTGAGAGGAGGACGCTCTTTTTGAAGCAGTTCAGATGGTTTCAGCAGGCTTTGCTTCTGAAGTTCTTATCGCTAGAAGGTGTCTGGCTTTAAAACTTTATAGTACACAATGTCACAGCAATACTATGGAAAAAGTAGAACTAATTTTTTTAAGGAAATATGAAATACACTGCTAAGAAAAACTTTTTAAAGCCACACAACCTCTTTGCTTGTTTGATAAATGCATAATTTGTGCTAAGTGTAAGGATTGTGCTCTCTCTACTACAATAATCTCAGCAGAAAGGTTCTTCACATGCAAAGTCTCTGATACACAGCATTTGACAACTTTTAAAAAAAATCTGCTCTTTTAAACAAACTATGTGGATGATTATCTGGTTCATATTACTCTGGTTCATATTTGGGCAACCTGAGTAGTCCTTTTGGCCGAAGCAACATGCAAAGATTAACATCGTTAAGGTGCTCCTAATAAGAACTTTCCTGGAAAAATATTTTAAAACATATACCATACAGAGAGAGGGGTGATAGAAGGTAACAGAACAATGAGGAGGCACAATTTGAAATTTCTAAATGGAAGGAATGCATACTATATGACAAAAATATTTTTAAAAAATATGTATGTTTTGTAAGGCTTTTTGTAATGCATCAGAAAAATGCTTTGTCCTCCATGGTATTTATAAAAATGGGCTTATAGGTTCAAAATAAAAAGCTAGTTCTACTTATTTTTTTTAAATACCAGACTTGTTACTACAAGCAGTCTACTGAAGTATTCTCCACCAAGGTTGTCATAGCGGAAGACAGTGGTTCTACTGAGATTTCTAATATCTGGATATAGTACAACTGAACCTGGATTGAACAGAGGCAAAGGACAAATTGATGCAAAGATGAAGTAAGCTCTTGGCTGTTGGAGGAAGGACAGCAGAGCACCAACACTGATGGCTTTTCCTTCAGAAGACAAGAAGGGAGTGCCTGGAGTTTCTGTGCATTGTCCCAGGTAGGTTCCAGAGGGAAAAACTGAGGAAAATAATGCAAAACATTTTCCTAGCATAAAGTGTGACTTTAGCTTCTGAGAAGCATATAGATTATAAAGAAACTCACTTCTTAAGATCTCGTCTGAATATACATCACAGCAAAGTGCTTTGGCCATTCAACGATGAAGAGCTATGTTGCTTCTCTGAGAACTTGAATCTGGGATTCCAAGGAGTTTACTAATATGAAAGGAAATTTAAACAAATATCACTGTGGTATCTAACTAAGGGCAAGGTAGGCTTTGTAGGAATGTTCTCTTGTGGGCACTGCCATCACTATATCCTGTCAAATGTAAAGGCATGAAAATGCACGTACACACATATGGAAAGAACACTTGAACAACACAATCCAACAACAACAAATGCTGACTTCTTTTGTTTTGACAACTATAAGCTTATGTAGACATACAGCTGATACTCTGGTGTGGTATTTGTGGTTAGAAAAAAATGATTTCTTGCCCTGAAATTAAAGAACAGAGAGGAGAAAAGATTCGTAAATCGTTTCCCAAGTAACCTTGTATATTTGTCTTCTCTTTAAAAAGGCATTGAGCAAATAATGTTAGATGGTGAACACACACAGAAAAGCCAAAATGGAAAAAAGAAACCAGCAACAGCATAGTATATACTGATTAATGGATGCTATAGATATCTTACTGCTCTGTCTGCTTGGTTAGCTTTGTTTCAAATCTGATACAGATCTCATACTGCACAGCCGATCCTGAAATAGTCCGTGTTCCTTTAAATTCAGGCAATGCATCACTTTCTATTACCCCGTGTCACATCAGTCTATGACTGTAAAGGATGAGTTATGTGGACATGAACCAGCATGAGGGCCCAGTTCAGACAAATCTTTCATGAGAAAGTCAAATATTCACATTGACAAATTCTTTCTTTTTATTACAGCCCACATTGTTTATGTAGAAAAATTTAGAAAGGAAATTACTTGCTGCATTACATGTTACAGTCCACTATGGGTTCTTTTTTTTAATGACAAAAATTCCTTGGAAAGCATTTTCCCAGGAGCCATTACAGTTACATAGTGCCCAGCTTCCACTGGAAAAGAGAAGCCATTTACCAAATATTCTTTAGTTCTTAGTTCAAAACTCAGAAATAGATGATGGTGACTTTGTAGAATTACCTCCTTGGCATTGAAGAGGTTTATTGCCATTAATACCAACATCCCTCAGCATTTTTCTTGTGCTACAAAGAGGCACTAAAATGGGAATGCTGACAAGGTTTAGTGGAAAAGAATCTCTCAGGCTGTGGTCCACACTAATCTTTTGTGCTAGACCAGCAGGCAGTTGAACCTAAATTTCCTTAGCGTCAGTGTAGACTCATGGGTTAGCACAAACACTGGTTTTAGGCTACAGTGCATCAGCCAGGTTTCCAGGAAAAAAAGCTAAAGACACAGATAGACCAGTAGGATGGAACCAAATGTCTTCAGCTCTTTACCCTGGAACTTCACTACGGATTGCAAGCAAGTTAAATAATATTACAGACCCATAATGTAAAGTCTAGAAGGACTTTTCAGGTTCTAATTATCAAGCACAAGAATTCCATTCTGCTGTCATCCTTAACTACTGTATTTATTAATATTATGCCTTCAGAAATGGAATTTTGGGCCCCATGAAAAAGCACTCAGAAAGAGTAAGGGAACATAAATTTGCTAATTATGAAGTATGAGTAGAATAATCACTCTTCTAGGAAATGGCTGATTTCAAAAAGACCAGCAAAACTACAGCAAACCTGCAGCAAACCCTACAGCAAACTCACACACATATCTCAGAGGAGAAAAGGGAGAAGAAGAAAAGAAAAAAAACCCCAGAGGAGAGCAATAAGGGCGGCCCCCCAGGAACCCTGCTCCTCCACAGCCCAGCTGAATGTGCAGTATGTATCCAAGATGCCAACGCTGTTGATCCCAGCAGTCTTTCCCAGTTTGCTTTCTCATCTTGCCGTACATTTGATTTTCCACTAATGTTTTGTGTGAGGAGAACCCAACTGTTTTTCCTGCAGCGTAAGCCCAGTGTGGGAACCGTAACCAAACTGTTCACAAGGCAAAAGTGTTCCAGGGGCCTGTGCTGACCACCAGTGTGTCCCATTGCAAGAAAAACTGCAGCCTGTCTGTGTCATAAAGCTGCAAGGCTGAATTCTCTAATGTTCACAAAATGCCTTAAGATTACAGAGCAGAAATCTGTGGGGTTCAAACAACAAAAAAAGGTGGACTACTAGCCTCAAAAACAAGTCACCTGCATACATTGTGACCACATGCAATTCTTTGGAGTCATAAACATACATTTATTTAGCAAAAAGGGTAAAATTTGCCCTTGATTTCCTAGGCAAAGCTAAAAATAAAACCGTGGAAGGACACTCTTCCAGAATATCTCTGTCTTGCAAGAAAGACGTGCGTGATGAACATCGGCTAAACCAGAATTAATGTATTTTGGCTGTGTTTAATTGCACTGCCAGGCTTTCTAAAGAGATTCTTCTGTTTAAAAGTGGAATTTTTGACTGAATTTCAATGTTAATATTTGCAAACTTGAGAAAAAATGGAAACATTCTCAGAAAGTCTTTCTCCCCTCACATACTAGCAAAATAGAAATTGGGACGTCAGTGATTGGAGCATTAAAAACCTATAAGTGACCTTTTCAGGGATATCTCTTGGATCCCTTTTTTTCTGAGGCTTTGCTTCATCTCAGCTTTATTCACTGCAAGGAGATTCTGCTTACTGTTTCCCAGTAAATACATGTGAGTGTGTCCAGTTCTGCTGATTGTTATAATTTTGATAAATTATTTCATACCTTATTTACAAGCGCATATCCTACTGCCCCAGCGATAATGAGATATAGAAGGCACCAGTGTTATTGGTAGGCTGATGGGTACTGATGAATTCAGGTAAGTGCTGCTTTGTGGCAACTTTATGTTCTGGAAAAAAAACCCAAGTAGATGATAGCTAAGTGGTCACATGGCAGCATTATGGTGTAAAAGGCACTTGTGTTAATTTGTTAGATTTTTATCTGAAGTGGTCTTGCTCCCGAGGAAAAAAAAAACATATGAGAGAAATAGGGAGCTGTATTGGTTTTGAATATAAACTAAAACTGAAACAGTAGCACCACATAGGATGTAAATCCTCGGCCCACTCCTGTAACGTAGAACCACCCAACTTGCAAACTCATTCTGCTCTTGTGTCGTGCTTTCCTTAACCAAGTAAATAGTGATGAAGGTTTTTGTGGCATTTAACACTACCAAACACATTACATAACTTGCCACCTCTCCAAACTCAGCTGCCTCCTAATGGGAAGCTGGATCCATAAGACACCCTCCTCAACAGACCTTGCTTCTTTGTGGCAGCTTGAGAGCCCGCTGCCAGGGGTGGGTGTTTTGCACAAACAAATGTCAGACTGCATCTGGTGGGGTGACAGTAGCTTCATATGCATTTATCTGCTTTTCATTACTTTGTATCACACTCTCCAATTCTATTTACATTAGTTTTTATTTAAGATGAAATAAGGCTTCATTGATGCATCTTAACTGCGTTATTCAACACCCACCAACTCACTGACAATTGCACATCAATACATTTTAGTTAAGCATCTGTTTCCTCATTTGCTCCCTTGTCAAATTTGCAATTTATGTCTGCATAACTTTTCACTCTGTAGCTGCACTCTGCATGAAACAGGTAGAGCATGCACAGCAAAATGCTACGCTTGTTCTTCAGAGCAAATATGTTCTGCAAGTTCATGCTGTGAAGATCTGAAAAGTTCTTTAGGGTTACACATAGGTGTGAAAACTGTTGTGATACTCTGTCGAAGCCATAGCCTCAGCTAGGTAATAATTAAATCATTAAAAAAAATAAAAAGAATAATGTTAAGGTGTTGTATTCAGATAGGAGATGTTCATATCAGCAGAAAGGTTTATTGTTTTAAAAGAGAAATAGAGAAGATAGAATTTCATAAGTTCTTTATTGTGAAGTTGAATATTTAATTGTTAAAACAGCTTTTCTTTGTATCCTCCCAACTCCCTCCCCTCCGCTTCCCCCTTCCCAGAAGAAATCAGGCTTTTTCCCAAGTTTATATCAAACAAAAAAAAAATATTTTTTTGTGGCAGCTGAAAAGCTTACTATACAAATCCTGAATATTTTATAGAAAATAAAATGATATTTATTTTTAAGTGCATTCTACCTTCAACACAACTGCATCCTCACAACAAATCTATTGCGTTGTCCTGACATAGTTACTGCAAAGGTTTTTCCTTTGCTGTCCCAAGGGCCCAATTGATTTATCTGCCAGAAGCCTAAAGCCCCAAAATAAGATCGCTTTGAGTTTACAGAGGTCATTTTTCATTGTCTAAATAAAAATTTCTAAACAAAAATCTCTCATCCTGTTAACCGCAGGGTCCTTATCTCCCCAGAGGCTACAGAAACCTGAGAGAAGCCATTTCAATTCTTTTATGAAGAAAGATAAAAGCAAGTTTTCGATTAGAAAGCCAAGGAAAGGCTTCTTATTAAATGGTGGTAACAGTAACTAGTCGAAAAGGCAAAACCGCTCAAGGAAAGGGGGAAAGAGGGAAATCATTATGCATGAAGCAAACGCTATACATGAGGCTGCCAAGGCAATCCGAGACAGTGACATTCGGGAAGGGAAGGGAAGTTCACAAGCCTTTGTAACTAGTTATAGTTCATTCCCATCTATTTAAAAAGCACTGTTTTATCAGGCATGTTTTCTTAATTGTGTGTCCATAGCTTTATCCACCAATATTAACTGTGTGTTGGAGCAATTATGTATTCAGACCCACTTTCTCTTGATCTGTCATCATTCAAAGCACTTCTGCAGCACTGACTGGGTTTTGAGATGGCATGTGATTCCAGTCCTGGAATAATAGATTCTGCAGTGCTAAGCTAAAAGTGAAATTATTAGAAGTTACTTCACATTCGAAGTTATGATAAAGTGAGATAAACAGAGACATTAATGGTGATGCACTGGGAAATGATCCAGACCGCTGAAAGGAAAATATTTCTGCTGTTTGGAAAAATTCTCAGTATATATGACTGAAGAACCCTATTAGTGTTTTCCTTTCTCCTTCCTACATAACAGAAGCAGAGAAATTAACAACATTTAGGACACTAGGTAATCATTCAGGATGCCAGCTTTAAATATCTAACCTACCATTTAAAATGCCAAGTTGAAAAACTTGCCTGTAATTCCTTATGAGGAAAAAAAGCCCAGGAAAGATTTTGAGAGCTGTTTATCCTTAATGAAGACAGGCATTCAAAACAGGCATTCAAGACAGGCATTTAAGATTTTCTCCTAAACTAAGTTGTATTCCTAAATGTCTAGGTGAAATCCATACATAAATGAGGAGCTCCAAAACTGCAAAAATCCACACTTGGATTTACCCGTGATTGTCACCACTAAAACCTACCAGCCAACACTGTCTGTGCTCATGGCACACTGATAGAAGGTTTTCTTAATCTCTTATATCCTGAAAACAATTTAGAAAACTTGGGTGGATTTATCCACCCCATTCCAACTGTTTCCAGTACATCCTTGAACATGATACCTTTCTTAAATAGTAAGAATATCCTTACCTATCCAAGATGAAACAGTGCTTCCCTGGCCTCACACGTAATTCAACAGAACCAAAAGGGAATTCTATTTCCCTATTTCCCCACTTCCTTCCCCTGCATATCTATGATAACAGGTAATTTTTCTGCCCCAAGTTTATATTTGCAACTGAATTTATGCTGTTTAATGGAGTAAAAGAAAAACTTAGTTTACCCAATTCAAATCAATAAGAAAATTTTACGTTTCTAAAGGCAGCACATCTCTTCTACTTCAGAGACGTCAGGATTCTACCTCTAACATGTAGCTTTGTGATGTTAATAACTTCAGCAGACACAATTTAATTTATGCAGCCATCTTTTTTACCTGTATCTTACTTTTATATATTTCTATACTTACAATAGAGATATCTATCTCTAATTTTTTTTTTAAAAGCTATGAAAATTAGATTCCAACTAAGCCACAATTTGCCATGCTTACTTCATTACTTTTCATATTTAAATGTATCATCTTTGCTGGGAACAGTCCTACTGTTCAGCGAAGTCCCGATCTAACCCCTAGTGCAGTCAGTGGACCCCCCCACACTCTGATTGCAGCAGGAGCTGGATCAGGCCTTAAATGTGGGACTTCTTAAGATGCCTCTTTCTCATGTACTCATCTAGTTGTTGAGCTAGGTGTAGCTGAGAAATGTGGGACTGTTCCAGGTAATGCAGGTGTCTCATGGAGTAGGGTTCACAAATTTGATTTTCTGGGGGTAAAATATGTTGTTTCCCAAATGTGCCTTGTTGCAAGAATAGGTTTTCTAAATATTACTTTGTTGTTGTTATTGTTATTATTATTATTATTATTATTATTATTATTATTACTACTACTACTTAAAAGCTCTTGAATATCTTTCACACCTTGTGTATGTTTGGAATCTAAAATGTTAAGGTGATTTAATGTGTCCGAATTGACCAAGAATTATGAGAGGAATTAAAGTTTTGAAACGCCTATCTTTCATTTTAGGCCTTCAGACCGTTTACCCCTTATCTAGGAGAAAGTTAGAGAAGAGTGAAGCCGATCACACAAAATCAGAAATTGCATTAAAATTGCATCTTCAGTCTAAATAAGGCAAGTTGAGATCTGATTTTTGGAAGTCAAAGACAAGTAAATAGAAAATAAGGCCCACGTTTATCATACAATAGGACAATTAGCCATCAGAACAGCAGAAAACACTGCCAAAAATGATGTCAAGATGCATTGCCTTTCTGAAAGGTACAGCCTTGTCTTTGCAGAGTTACTGAACGTAAGGCAAGGATTAATATCAGGATGTCCTACAGCCTCTGCTAAATAGGAGGTCTGACGAGACAATCCAACAGCCCGTTCTGGCCTTAAAACCCTTCAAATCCATGAAACCCAGGAACAATTTCTGCTGGAACACATTTGCTACAACTGCTGTGATTCACCCTCCTTGTTACTCTCTGGGGCTCCCTGCCAAACACAAGAAAATAAGGTTTTAAGCCCAGAAGGATTTTTACAGTAATACAAGATATTGATCCCTGTGTTGTTTTCAGCAGCAGCTTGTTTTTCTGTCCAGGTTCCTCAGAATCCCAGTGTGCCCAGCAGGTTAATGCTGAGTAACTGTAAGGTGTTGGGAAAACATGACACACGCTTTACTACACAGAGTTATATTATCCAGAGACAGCAAGAATGACATTGGCATAGATTCAAGCCAGAGTTTATGTTTATTAAAATCTGGTTGTATACTGAAGTTCAGGGGTAGCTTACAGTCGGCAGCACCCATTCTATGCTAATTTAGGTTAGGAAGGGTTGTGCCACCTTCAAAAGGCCACAAAATGGATGGAAGATGGGACCGATGCTTGGGAAGCTCACAAACACAATGGGCCACATACCAATAAATGCACGAGGCATCCTACTGCTTAGAAAACAGAGCGAATCTCAACTCTGTCATTTTGATAGAAAATGCTGTGCTCTGTTCTTCTTTCCTTGGGCCTGAGTAATTCAAGACAGGATAGAAGAATTGATTCTTCTCGCTGCTTCAAGATACCTCTTGGTCTTTTAGTGATCAAACTGATGCCCAGGAATAACATAGCTCTTTGCATCAATGAATTTTCTATCATCTGTTAGCAATAAGAGCATCAGAGTGCTTTGAGACAGTTTTTAAAATCACTTGCAGGAAATTTTGCCTGAGTTTTGCTTTATTTTGAGTGCAGGTAAATGTTTCATCAAAATAAAAACTTCCTGAGCATCAGTAAACAGACATCCACAGTTATTCAGAGCTTTGTAATTTGGCCCAGAGCCTCTGCAGGTGTGGCCAATACAAAATTGGTTAAAGGTTACATTACTTCTAAACGAACCATGGCTCTGATGCATCTTTGTTACTACCATTGAGAAATACAATGTGAGTAATTTCCAAACTGGGCTGTTCTCACCTGATACTGCCGATCTGTGCTTCTCCCCTGGAAAGACTATGCAACTTTTGTCATAGAGGTTTTCCAAGAGCTCTAACCATTCAACAGAACTCCAGAAGTTGATCCTCTAAGAGAAAACCACTGTATGCATAACAAGACCAAAGAAAGACTGTAGATGCTGGTCTGTTTCTGTTCTTGCCTTGCTGTATGGTTGAAATAGCAACGAAAAAAATTGGATTTTCCATTTTGCATATTTTAGAAAATTCTATACTATGAATCTTTAATGTTCTATTGAGTTACAGCCTTTAAACAGTCAAAATGGAAAGCTGGGGGAGGAGGGATTCGTATTTTTTACACAAAAGGAACAATGATACATGTTCCCTGACATTGGGGCACTGTGTCTTTTTAATTCCCTTGACTTTCTTAGATGTTTGACCATCACTTGTTCACATGTCCAGGGTAAACACGCACCAGGCTCAGGTTAGAGAGAAGTTTCCTTTCTGGTGAGTTCAGCAGGACTTCAGGAGGGGTATGGAACCTTTTTTTCTGCAGAAAGGGCCGCACAGCATAGCCAGGATCGTCTGGGCAAGTCTTTCCTAATCCATTTCCACTCACAACACAGTCTTCAGGTGTTGCTAGAATCCTGATCTCTCCTCCTCCTGCTAGAGGAAACAACTGTTGTGTCCCATGACAAATTAACCTAACTGAAGTCCCTGGGCTCAGGATAATGTTTTACTGGTACAACAGATGCAGCTTGGATTTAGAGGATATCAGATGAGATAACTTGAATGTCCTCTGAAGCTAGGCAACTTGTTGGCATTTAAAAATCATAGACATATTAGCAAACATCTGTTACACTACACATCATAACATTTATTGGAACACACCGTACAATATGCTGCACCATGTTAGTGATAATAATAACTATGATAATTACACATACAGAAAAGGATGTGCAACTCAAAAGCATTAAGTAGAACCAAAATATAAATCTCTCTGACAGAGTTCTCATTTATAATGTAAAACCTTACATGAAAGGAAAACACAAACAGCACAAGACATCTGAATTGCAGCTCTGATTGAGATCCAAACAAACTAAAGTTAGGTGTAAGGGCAATGTGTACCCAGGGACATAAATAAATAAAAGGAAGCAAGAAAATAGCCTCTTTTTACATCCAGACAGTCCAGAGAATAATAATGTGCTAGTTTTTCAAATCCAAGTACCTATTGAAGATTGTAATGATTTCAGTCTAAAAAGCAATGCTGGAAAGCCTCTTCAGAGATTGCAAGCTCCCACTGTGCAGAAACATTGTGTCACTGCACACGGGTGTAATGGAGACAGACAAAAGAAATACTTCAAGGAAAGACGTGGGGAAGCACTGGATGATGTACTTTCCCAGAAAACCTAGTTACAGTTTTATCAGTGAAAAAAAAAAAAAAGGGGGGGGGTGGCTGTGGAAGACATGGTTGAGTAATTTCTTGCCCTAAAATGAAAATGCTGCCTCAAAACTGATTACACTGCAAGCAGAGAAGCTTAAGGCATCCTTTTATTTTGCCAGAAGTGGTACCAAGAATTTACCACGAGAAAGACCACAACATGGTTTGTGGTTTTCCACACATTCTACAGTAACCTACCATTCCAAACTGATCTCTCCAGTCTTCTCTACTGACCTTTCCATACAGAAAAAATTTGGGAAGTACCATAAGGTCTGTGTTAATTATCCTTAAACTTGTGTGCTTGCAGCTTGTTTTACTCCATGCATTTAACTTGCTTTTAAAAAATCAGCATAGGGTGTTACGCAAACAAAAAGCACACTAATTAAGGTGAAATTACTCAGACTACTTTAGTGTATACAAAGATTTAATCCTGGATTATCATTTAAAGATGCTGAACATCATATAAAGCATCAATAGTAATTACATTTTATTTACTTTCAAGGGCCGATCCTGTATAATATTTATGAGGTAGACAAAAATATTGTACTTTTAGGAAATTAGGTTTCCCAGGAATATGTTATCTAGGTTTCTTGTTTTTTCTTAATTCACACAATAAATCCATTTGACTTCATGGTTTTAACTAAAATGCTGAGAAAAATCATGACACTTTTATTAGAGGTCAAAAGGACAAGAAGAAATTTTTAAAGCCTTTTTTTTAACATAAAAATATTAACACCTAAAGGAAAAGAAGCTGTATAACATTTTGAGTTTAAATGAATCTGTTTATACGAGAGTTGCAGAACAGCACTGACTGAAAGAGGAGTGAAAGGGGAAACTCAGGATCCCTCTTTTGTCACAGGAGGACATTCTTCACTTTGATAAATATAAGTGTCAAAGAATGATATCTAGGCAGTTGTCAGACACCTGAGAAAAATACACTAAGAGGCTTCTTTCCATACTGGATAAAGTTATTCCCAACTCTGAACCTTTACTGCTTTGAGTACAGTCAAGGTCTTTGTGTTTCTTGACACTTTTCAGTCAATACTTTTCCTGAGTCCTAAAGAAATGGAGATATATTTATAGAAATAGCCACTCAGAAGTTCCCAAGGCAGACAGGCTATTGCCAATATCTGGATTCCTAAGCCTAGCACCCCTATTTTGATCTTGGCAAGTGGCGGTGACAAACCCTGACAGAGAGGAAACTTCTGGGCATCAATCCATCCCACAGGCAGTGGCTGGGATGGAGGGTGGAGGACAACCTCTCTGAGCATCTCAGCTACTGAAGCAGGAAAAGAAGCAGCAGTAAATTCTGATTTGGAGACATTTGTGGGACATTGGAAGGGAGAGGGAACTCCTTCAAAGACCAGCTTTTGTAGCCCTGTGTTGCAGTGGATCACTTCATTTCAAGGTCGTGGCCCATATTAGAGCAATGATATCGGATCCAGATCACATGCAAAATACCACTACTAAAGAGGTTAGAAATTTAAAATAGAACAATAAAAACAAAAGAAATTATACTGTGCAAACAAATGTACAGTCATACTTTGTCAGTAAAGCATGTATGCAAAACTCTTCAGGTGCAGAAATCTTTTTCAAAGCCATGCTAAATCTGGAAGCTCTCTGGTGATTCAGAGCTTTCACTTTCTTGTCTGATGTTTGTGCCACACAGAAAGAGAGCCCAGCCTTTCACTTTTGCCCTTAAGTACCTTAGCTAAATCCCAGCTGGGTGCAGCAAAACTCAGACCGAAAACCATATTTATCAGTACTCATGAGATCAGATGTCTCTAACCTGTCACTATAATTCCTCCTGACCATAGGTTCTATTTATCACTACAAAGTCTGGAACATAACTAAGTAATTTAAACCCTAATAACATTAGTAAATCTCTGATATACACCCTGGAAACCATTCCAGCAATGTGTGTTTTACTTCATTTGCTCAGGATTCAAAAATAAATAAAAAGATGAGGAAAGCAGAAAGTAAAACCAGAAAAAAAATAGCAGGATGTTGCTGCCACTGATGTCTATGGCAACTGGCAGAAATCCCATGCATTTTAATGGGAGTAAGATTTTCAATTTTTAGTACTTGTGCCCTACATATCTTTCGCCTTCAGCTCTTCTCGACAGCATTGACTACATGATGTTCTGAAAAATGAACCTCCAAAATGCAGTTTTGGCCTGTTGGAAAGGTTTACTCCTTTTTTTTTTTTCTTTTCTTTAACTTATGCTCAAATTTCAAACATGGGCATAAGGATTATATTTTTGTTTTACTACATAAGGGGAGTGAACAAGTCTTGATGCTGACAGAACACTTTATGTGATATTTAGCAACAAAGAAGGAAACTCTGTCAGCCCAGAATTCACAGGAGCACCAGTTGGCTAATTTCATGGCACGGTGTGGGAAAATTACCTCGACACTGTCTACTTTTGCTGATTTTTCCTTATGCTGACACTTCTGATGCCCTGAAAGTTGCTGTGCTCACATCCTCTGCTGCTGGTGTCAAAGAACACTCTCAGTCTTCACATGCCAAGATGAGGAAAACCTATTGCAATGCCCAAAAGACTTAACTCCTGTCAAATATATTCATTTAACACAAGCACTCTGGTCTATGGTTCTGAAATCTTAAAGTGATGGCATGGAGCAGGAAGGAAGGCAAAAACAAGCAGTAGCTTTAAAAGAAAATCTTCAGTTAATGGGTAGAGCCACTCCAGTCCATTGTAAAAGAAAAAGACAAAAACTATTGGACACAAAGACAGAACTAGATTTTCAGCTTAGTGCTGTACACAAAGGATTGTACACAATCCTACTGAAAAATAGTAACTTGGAAATAACTGCCTTACATGAAAAATAGCCCACTTGATCACACATGTGAAGATACATACAGTCCTTCTTGTGTCCAGGCTTCTCCCTGAAGACTACTTTCATCATTTGGGTCACTTTTAGACATTAGTGTAGATTTAGAATTGTTAAATTTTGCATTAAAAAAAAAAGAATTGTTCAGGTATTTGGGGTGCAGTCTTCACTTTATTTTTTTTCTCTATTCTTGCCAAGACTATATAAGCTCAGTGCATAGTGAAATTCCTTCCTCCTGTGCTACAGATTCCTTAGACTAAGCAACAATCCCTCTCTACTCCTTTGTTCTCTCCATTTCACTAAGTTTACTCATATGGGAATAAAACACTTTCAGAACAAGGCCAATAGTAAGGCTGTCACATCAAGCTCCTGACTCTATGAGGTTATGAGAATGTGTTCCTACACATGTAGAGATTCCCACTGGTGTTAGCATCCCCTCAGGGGTCCACAGATCAGAACAGAATATCTTGGCTTGGAAGGGACTCATAAGGATCATAGAATCCAACATTCTGCTCCTCACAGGACTACCAAAAACTAACTCAGAAGACCATGTAGGCCATTTGTTTGGTCTACCACATCCACCAGCTGGGTTGTTCTTGGGTTTCATAGCTTTAATGACCCTGCCCTACTTCTTCCATCTTATTGCCACCCAAATTTACTTATGTAAAATGTAAATCATCAGGCCTGTGAGGCAAGCCTGAAGGAACTGTGTCTGTTTAACCTTAAACCAAAGAAAATGGAAGGAGGCATTTGAGCCATGGCTACAGTGTAAAAGATAATTATATATTTGCTTTATCCATTTTGGGTAAAAAAAAAGGAAGTAAATTAAGTTTCTGAAAGAAAAAGTGATTTTAATAAAGCACTGGACTAGCTTCCCTGTGCAACAGTGAAATTTCACCCACTGAGGGTCTTTCAGAGCAGGCAGGACAAACTTGAATGATATAGGTGTACATTGATCATACAGTGGGACCATCAAATTTGTGATTACACACACACATGCAAAAAACCACTTTCACCCTTTTTTTTTTTTTTAATAATTTATTCTTGAGAAGAAACACAGAAAAGTTTTCAATGATCAGAAGGGACAGTAGGAGCTGTTTATCTCTCTCACATTCCTCCCCCTTTTGGCTTCTCACTCATTTTCTTAAATTTTATTTTCATAATTTACTCCAGAAAAGGGACCATTTATTTTCCTTTGCAAAGCACCATAAAGTTCAGGTAAAGTAAAAGCTGGGTCTGAATGACCCTTAGTTTCACATGACAACATTTTATAAATAGGTTTTTTGCAAAGTACCTACATTTTCAGACATTTGCCCGTACAAGTGTGTACTGAAGATTCTGACTTTTTTTCCACCCACTTCATTCTCAGAACAGTGCAGTGAAGTAGCTGGTAGCAAAGGAAACTTTCTGGGGATTGCCATTCAAACAAGGACACACAGCTTTTGTGTTTTTTTGGAGACTGTCGGCACTTTCTATGCAGCCAGAGAAGCAATTTTATAAACAATGGAAGCATTTCTACTGAAAAAAAAAAATTCAAAAACACAACACATACCTTTTTACAAATCCTAACAATCATGATAAACTTGCAGGAACTTTTGAAACAAGAACATAAGATGATGCAATTAGATGTTTAAGAGGAAAAGAAGAGAAAATTAATAAAGAGATGTTCAAAAGGTATTATTGGAAGCAAGTAATTTTGTGAGTTGTTCTCCAAGACTAAAGATTTGAGATTTGATTCAATTGAAAGTGATGTGTAGAGCTCCTGTTAAATTTCCTACTCTTGCTCACATCAAAAACTAAGATTTGCTTGACACACTCCCCATTTAGACCACAATAGGGGTTGAAGATACATGGAGAAGAAGCAATAATTCTGAGGGGTTATGCTGCTGGCTTTAGCCTCCTCTGTATTTAATCTGGGGAAAAATAACAAGTGCTGCATTTTTTTAATACCTAACCTCTGCAAACAAATATTGCTAATTTAATTTTAAATGTAGAATATGACCACAATCTTGTTTTAGTAAGGGACTGTTTGGCACTTCAAAACATTCTTTTCTTTAAGTAATCACAGTATTGTACCTCAGTATGTTTGGTTTTCCTCAGATAGTCTTTATAATCAATACACCAAAGGGAGTCAGTACAGCAGAGGGGATGCAACATTTCCTGACATCACCTATTTGTCTAAGACAAAACTGGAAAGCTTTTGAAGGCAATGAAAACAACTCAGAGAGAGCAAGGTCTGGCCACTAGTTCTGCCCTGGCTATATGTGTTGATTCCTTAATTCTCCAGGAATCTCTCCTCATCCTGTCTCTGTGTGCAGTGTTGGATTTGAGCTGCTCCTTTGCTATGCTGGGTTTTTTTTTCTCTTCTTGTCTTATTTGTTCTGAATACTGAAGCATTTTTTAAAATACTAAAAAGAGCATACAAACATGCAACTAAACCCAAAAAATCAAGCATGGCACAGTAGGAGAAGAAAGCTTCTGGGGAGAGAAAGCAAAACTGTGTGACAGATGGAAAAGTCTCAATGGATGAATGGTACTACTACAAATAAGTAGCAGGCAGCCAGAGGGAGTCAAATAATGATTATGGAAGAAAAATGAGGGTAAAAAAATGGGGTAAAAAACCTTCAGCACTGGAAGAAAATTCTAGAGTAGTAACATATATAACTTGTATAAGGGAGGTTTAATTATTTGCTTTCCACAAACATGGGAAGCAGTAAAGACAAAGAAGCTAGACAGCTGACAAGCATGCCAGTGTGGACAGTATAAAAGGCTCAACGTGTCCTTGGAGAGGAAGGAACGCACTCCAGGATTCGGTCTGGCATGCCCCCAAACCTGAGCAGATTACTTTCTGACGATCAATACCTGTAACCACCAGAGGCCTGTTGGAGAGTTTAAAAAAAATAGGAAAAATCAGCTTCAAAGAGACCTGGTCCCAAGCTCACATTTTATTTTTGCCACTGGGTGCTGAGGTAAGAGCTTTGGACAAGGCTCATTTTTCATCTCTTTATAGGGCTGTGGATTGAATATGAAGTGTCGCGGCATGTTCTCAGGGCTTCGCTCCGTTGGTTTCCTGTCCCAGAGAGGAGCACTCTCAGGATGACACTCGTCCCCTTTGACCAAAGCCGGTATCAGATCTTTCACAACAGCCTGATTAATGTCTCCTTTAACATCCATGACTTATCCACCTATAAAGGAAAAAAATAAAATCTTTATTGTTTTCTTAATTTAAGTCCCTCTTCCTTCGGAAAGAGATAGAAAAACCAAGAAGGTTCCTCATCTTATTTGAAATGTCACTGATCAACAGTTATACCCGAATACTGCTTCGTTATTTTAGAGTAGTACAGTGGGCTCTTTTTCACACACTGTAATATATCTGAATAGAAATTAAATCTGGGATTTTTCTGCATAATATAATCACAAGCACATGCTGAAAAAAATGCTTTTAGACATTACTATGAGTAGGAAGCAATAATTCATCCATATTTCTGAAGTCACAGGGAGTTCTGTATAGTTTGATGTCTCCAGTTACAATTCCACCTTTTCCTCTCTCACATTTAGCTTAATTTTCTTTTGTCTTTCCCCCATTCATTTTTCAAATACTGCAAGGCAGTGCATATTTTCCAGAAAGCACTGATGCGATTTATTTTTTTTGTCCATCTACCTTCGTTGCTGAAAATGACTGATCTGAAAAAGGCAAAACAGAGAAAAACAGAGAAAAACAGAAAATCTAAGCAGCTTTCTAAGGAAAGAGCCAACAAGGGAAAAAAAAAAAGGAAAAAGAAAGAAAGAAAGAAAGAAAGAAAGAAAGAAAGAAAGAAAGAAAGAAAGAAAGAAAGAAAGAAAGAACTGTATTATTAATAGCAAACTCCAGGATGATGGATGAAAAGAACAACAATATCCTTTAATCATAAAGCACTAACATTCCAGCAGTGCTGGTAAGTGAGTGGAGCAGTGAAACCATTTGAGACTTAAACAGATGGATTAGGAAAGGTTCCACTGTGGGTTCCTGGACAGATTTCAAAACAGCAGCCTGATTAACTAATGCACAAAAAGCAAGTGATTCTTCCAATCAATAAGCTTTTATGTAAGCATATTTGAGTTATAATATTTAAACACAGCAGACAAGTGGGGAATCAGGAATTCCTCATGCTGGGCTAGCAAAGCAGTAAGTTTTACTTGAATCTGGAGATCTCTTTTTTCCCAGCAAATCTCAAAGGGATTTTATAGCTAGTGTTGTCACCACATGTTCATCAATGTATTAACAGCTCCTGATGGTTTTGTGAAAATGATGGTGGGTTCCGAGTCCAAAAGATGGGGGGTTTTTTACAAATATTTTTTAAAATACTCCTTTAGGGAGAACTTAACCAGATTTTCATTGAATGAAGGAAACTACACATAAAATTAATCATTGACTACCTTTTCTAGTGAGCACCCTTTCCACAAATAATTAGAGAGGGAGTACAATCAAAAGCCCAAGTCATAGGGGCTGATTCCCTTCAGCATGATAACATCTATCCTAGGTAAGAAATGGAAATGGAAAAAGGCAATGGTTTTATATGGATATTTTTACACATCTTTATTTCAAACTATCTTTTAAAGGAGGTTATAATTTTTGAGGAATTACTGGCAATGTCTCTTTCTCTTAAGTGCCTGATTGCAGATAGAAGTATGATATTTCATAAAGGTTTCTAAAAATGACCTAAAATAGATCTTTATATAAAATGGTATTATGATTATTATTATTGTTATTATTATGTCTAATAACTTGCAGTGTTCCAAGGATAGAAACGAGCACCACAAGTAAAAATTTTAGGCTTTTGTATGATACTTGGACTTCTAGGCCATGGTCTCTAGTACGCTGCTTATACCATAATCAAGAGACATGGAAATTTATACTGGTTACCAATATAGGTTTCCACTTCCCAGCTGAGATCTGGCTACAGGATATTTGATCTCAAACCTTACACTCATTGATATAGGAATTTTGCTTATTTTGCATCGTGTCATATCCTTTAGTGTGGGGGGTCATAGCCTAAGATGGCGCTTCCCCTCACCCTTCTCCTTCCCGTAATTCCCCATTTCCCGCCACAGCGCAGTTTGCCCGCCAAACTTTCCCGCCTTAGGCTGGCTCTCTGTCACTCCCTTCCCCACCCCTTAGCAAAGTGATTGGATGTTGCTATGCTTCCCTTCTGTTGTACCACCCCCTTGAGTTCTCCCTATTGGTTGATTGTATGTATCCCCGCCCCTACCCCTCTGTATATATTGTGTTGCCGAGCTCTGCGCGGGGGTCTTCACCCCAAGTTACTCCTGTGTTCCTGGAACCTCCGCTCCCTAGAATAAACCTTCATGCCTTCCCGAAGAGCTGCCTTCTGCCTCTTTCATCTTATCCTGCGCCTTTACCAAAGCGACATGCTGTTGTGACGGCGCCCTACGGAGGGTGGACGCGGGCCGACCGAACCGGCCGGAGTAACCCTGCCTTGGGCACGAAACACCCGTGCCATTCCCCCTTTTTACTATTTTGAGTTTTCACATTTTGTGGTATATAGTAGGTTTTTCAGAAGTAGTCCTTTTGAGACTCTTCATGGCTATCACCAAATTATTCCCTCCTGTAAAAGTCAGAACCAAGAGAACACTGTGGAAGTATACACCAATTATGAATCTCTGCTTAGCATAGCTCATCCATGAACCCAAATGGAGTTTCAAAAAAAAAAAAAAAGAAAAAAAACAACTCTAATATTTGACCAAGTGAAAAGAACTTTTCCTTTTTTCAAGACACTTCAGAATCAAATGTCTCATTTAATTATAAATATATCCTGCATTTTGCCAGTATACAGAGTAGTCATTACATGTGTAATTTTTATCACTGGCTTCTTGCCTGCTAGAAGCCAGCTTGGAATTGCACATTTTGATGTCTCAAGGACTTTGCTCTGGCCTGAAGTATCAGACTGCTGTGGTGCTAGGACTTTGCCTCTCACCATCAAGGAGTTTGGACTCCATGACCTATGGCGTTGCTGGGTCTCCTGGCTCCCCTTTAAATTGCCAGCCAGGACCTCTGCTTAGTGCATATGTAGGTCTAAATATATGTATACATTTGCCTCGAGGTTTATGATGCAAATGTTCTTCATAAATTGAAAAGGGATATTGGGGTAAAAAATGCCTACAGCCTCAAAACAGTAAGTGTATTAGTCTGCACTATAAAAGTAGTATCTTCCAGTCCCCAGGGTATGACCCTCACAGGATTAAATATCATTCATTGTCAGAGTGACTAAACAGTTGACAGAAGCATGCAGTAAACCTGTAGTATTCAATAAAATACTCTGAAGACAGCAGAGGCAGATCCTTCCAATTTTCTGAAGGGGGTCTGGCCCTTTCTCGGACTAAAACCCTCTTTTTCCTTCTCAGTCTACATACCAGTTGTAACAGCAAAATCTTTTTTCTTTTCCTCTTCACTAGTCTGAACTCCAGACTGAGGGTGGAAGAAGAGGAACAGCATTGTAAGAAGTCCTGCTCTTGCCTTTCCTCTGGGCCAGTTTGTCTCTAACTCAATCCCCACCATCAGCACACACTGCATGGAGCAGTGGCAGCATAAATTCTCTCTGCTTTTTCTAGTTATTCAAATTCTGTGACATTTTGTGATGATCTGAGGGCATGTTTACAAGCAGTAAAAATATACTGATGTCATGAATAGACTAGAACCCAGATGCTATGATTCAACTTCAGCTGCCAATTACTGCTATTTTGAATACAAACAAATCTGAAAGTAAAAACATCAAATTAAGGATATTAAATATGTTAAGCAGATTTTGAAGTATTACCCTATTTCTACTTTAAGGGGCACTACAGATTCCAACAAAGGAACAGAGTTTTTGCCCACAATTAAAACTGTAAATAGTATTACATTCTGTGTAGCTCTCAGGAGTTTGATCCCCCACTGTTATCTGTGGGATGCTTCACATTGCCACAGTAGGGCAGTTCAACATTTCAACCTCTTACTGTAAAAATTAACCTGTTTTTTCTAATACATTTTGAACTCTGTTCACAGAAGCCCACATTGCATGAAATTCACAGGCCCCCACAGAGATAAAATAATTCTCCTTTTCGGTGTACTGCTGAGGAATGCTAAAAATAGTTGAACATACGAGGAAAAAAAAAATCTCCTTTGGGGACTGCAGTGCCTTTGCCTCATTGGAAAGAAAACAAATAGATAAGCATATAAGTGTACAATTACATCCAATTTCTGTATACTACACCAAGTAGTTAGTCTACATTCTGGAGATTCCTGAATCTCCCACCTATCTAATTATTATACTTCTTCTGTCTTCCAAATGTAGAAGAACACTGCATTAATCTCAATTGCTGAATAACCAATAGCTGTTGTTGCTTCCATTTACTGTGAAAACATCTTAAATACTAACACATGTAAGAAGCATATAATTTTGTTTAATATATAGATATATGTGCACATATCTAAATCATGTTGTCTGACTTCAGAAGATGATTTATTTGGGTGGAGTCTTGCATCACTGGCATAATGCTTACATGGAGAGGTTGGATTGACTTGAACCTGAGTCACTATGAGGACAAAGGTTTTTCATTAAAACCTTGCTGATTAGCCCTAAAAGTGACACTGGTGACCTTGGAGACAGCACTAGGAGTTTTCTTCACTGGAAGCATTGAAGATTTAAAACTGTTAACATCCTGATGTGCATATATACGCATATCTCAACACTTTGCTCTGCTCTACTCTCTTCTGAGTTATTTTTTTGAATATTTTTAAGGAAGGTGTATCAGCAGGAAGACCAGTTATAGTAAATTTCATCTTGAAATGTACCTATATACTACAATATATGTGAAAGGCATTGAATCACACTTTTATAAACAGCACTAAAAATTTATCAGAAGTTGAATAAAGGAGGATGCGGATGTTTATTACCAGCTGTGGTGAATTTCTTTTTGGATGCTATGTGTTTTAACAGCCCTTTATTCCTGCCTCCATGGCTCTCTGAGTGGAAACAATTTTATTAGATGTTGTGGCAGCTTTCAGATTATATTCACACAAACAAGATATTACTTGGTGCCAAAACATTTGTATGGGTACTGAACTATCATCATTAAAGTAGTCAACATTAAGCATTCAGAAATGGTTAACACTCCAAAGCATTTAGGTAGACACAGGTGTCTAAATTGTCTAAAAATAAAAGAGGTTGTAAAATTGCTTTTCATCTATCTACAGATTTTTTTTTCCTATTTAATGAAAGCATTCCACTTATACATAAGATATCATCAACTCATCCTTAAAAAAAAGGGTCATTTAAGAGTGAAAATGTTGAAATGTCTTTTAACTATTGATATTAAATATTATCCCAAATTAAGAATAAATATAAATGACAACCTCTGTTAGATATTACATCTATATGTAGCACACTTTTTAAGATTCACTGCATATGAGAGTAACCATGGCTTTATTCACACAAATGTTCTTGTAGGAAGCACCTGTAGCGAACACTATGTTGTTGAGATATGTAGGCCATATCATGGAGAATGACTGTAAAGTTTAGCCACTTGATGCATTTGCAGGTGTGAAACATCTCAAAGGCTCTGTTCTGATTAAATGAATTTCAAATTCTGTGACAAGAATTAACATGCCCTGTGCAGGACTGGGTGCTGAACGCACAAAGATATTTATAAATTCCTCTTGATGCTCTTAATATTAGGGTAATCAGTTTGCTCTTTCCTTTCCATTTCTAATATTTACTTCATGTAGCACAAGAGATTTCCATTTCAAACTATCTGTGTTTCCTTGACTTAAGGAAAGAAAAAAACCTTAGGTTTTTTTAGTACATCTGTGTCCTAGTCTCTGACTTCACTTTTATCTCTAAATCATGAGGCCCAGGGCAACACAAGGCCAAGGACAGAATTACGCTTTGCTTATTCTTTGTATAGGGTTCTGGTTTTAATTTTTTTTTTTTCAATTTTCACACCAAAGTCAACTTTAGCTCAGAGGACAGGTTTCAATATCATGCCTGCCTCTGTCACCAACAGTCCAGTGGCCAACAGAGGGACATGCTACTCATGGCCTCTGCCTTCCATCCTCCAGGGCTTACCAGACCTTCATCTCCTTTCAGACCTACCACTTGGACCCAGAGCAAGTCTCAAGCTACTGCGTTTGTCGCAAGATGTCTTCACTCTGTCTCAGTGCTCCACTTTTCTATACCTTAATCTGACTCCTATAAAGAGTCTAGAGTTACTCAAGTCTGAATGACATTCCTAATCCACCAGTAGTTAGAGCTGAACCATGGCTCAAGGCTTTCCTTATCCCTTAGTCCAGAAATGAAGCTTGGTATCTCTCTCAGAAGAGCCCAGGCTTTATCTGGGCCATCAAGTCAGCCACAAAACCATGCAAGTTAATTGGACGCATTAAACTGAGAAGGATTCTTAATCAAGCCATGACCGCTATTAGCAACTGAGTACTGGGGTAAAGGTGGATAATAATTTTTTACTATACATAATGATTGTCTTAAATTTGCACATTAGGCAAATCCTCAAACAGTGCACGGGGTCACCAGAAATCACGCTCTGAGGTTCAGCAGTTGCACAAATACACAGAGAGCTTACGTGAACCAGAGAAATGAAACCTGTCCAAGATCCTAAAAGCTCCCAAACCGACATGCAGCTTTAATGTGAGCAACTGTAAGATGATTTATTTTTTTTCAGATCAAATACACAAAGTTCTGGATGTAATTCTGTTAAGCAGTTTTACATCTTGCCACTAGGACTTTTTTTTTCCTTCTGTGCTAAGCTTTAATATCCTTTCAAATGCATTAATGTGTCCCTGGAACAGACGCTTAGAGACTCCTGCACGCTTTGAATATTTCCACTTTAAAGAGGGCTTTCAATACTTACTGAGACTCTATGTACCACCTCACTGTCACCAGAGCTTGTAAAACACTAAAAGAAATGGCTCTTTGCCCAAAACATGTCCGACAAGAAAAATCTTTCTTTGGGTCATCCCACAATTAAGGTAAAAGAAAAGGTGGGACCATATAAAACACCTCTTTTAGATTTATGCAAATATTTGTTTCCTTTTCAGTCAACTCCCACCTCAGAGGCTTGAATTTCAGGTGTGAGCAGTTCCTATATGCCGAAGAGAAGCCTGGAAAAAACCAGTAAACTCCAACCAGTTTCTTCCAAAAAGTTCTCTGTTCACTTGGCTTCTTTTTGTCATTAAATGCTGTAAAGCAGCTCAATATAATGGTGGGAGTTTGTGTATTACAAGGGTAAATTTCAGACAAACAAGATACAACTTTTAGTAAAAGGTTCAATATGCAATGTCTAAACTTCAAGGCTGAGAAATAAACCTGAATCCTAACAAGCCTCACATACTTTCATTTTTATTGCAAAGAATTTCCATGCAAAATATCTAAATAAGACCACATTTTACCACCCTATAATGTTTCATTGTATTCAGGTAGGGCTGAAAAAAATGTCACTGTAATATTATTTTGTAAAAACACTATTTATTTTGAAATTTGATTCTCTGGACATTTCTTAATGCTTAGTTGAGTAACTTTGGCTAGACACCTTGGTGCTTCTTGACTGGGTTTTATCTAGAAAAGACACACTGGGAGAAACTCTTGAAAACTAGTCTTGGATGCAGCAGCAAATAACTTCTAGTGCTCTGATCATATTGCTGTACTAGCATGCAACTACAGAATTATCCCACTCTCTGCATGGATCTCAAGAGCACTTTCAAAATGAGTTCTTTCCTATCAGCACTGAAGCTGCTTGGTAAATGCCTTTTACAGATCTATTGACATTCATGCTTTTAAAATAATAACTTTAGGACACTCCAGATAATGAAATAGAGTTCATGAGAAAATGTAACTGACCATCTACTTACTTGTGGGTCTGAGGAGAGCTTTACACAGAAGCTGGCAAAATGAAAATGTGGTGTGCAGGAAGAATGCAAGGATTGATTTGCTATGCAAACCTGAAAAAAACTCAATGGAGAATTTTGTAGCTTGATGAAAAAAAATTGAAGCTAATAATAACAAACAAATTGATAGTATATAAATTAACCACAAACCCACCACAGCATGCAGGCTAAAGTGCAATAAGAGGCATATCATCCCTTTAAGTTGAATAAACCCCTCTCAAAAAGAGGAAAAAAATGTGCATGCACAGACTCTGTGTTGTGAAATCTGTTTTTGCTAAGTGATAGGACTTTCTAAGAAGTTTTGACAGACCACACAGTAAAGTGCATCTAAACATGCATTAGCACATGGCAGGAGGAACAAAGAGAAGAAACTTGGAATCTGCATGCAGTTGCAGGGCTAGGAACTTACTGGGATCACATGGATGTTGTGGGATAGCTTCCACAACTGCAGTGCTGCAGTAGGCAGACACCAGATCTTCAGGAGGGATGGGCTAGGATGGAGAGGAAGAGTTTGCCTGTATGTGAAAGCAGCAGAGATGCCCGGAGCTCTGCCTAGGGGTGAATGATGAGCCAGCTGAGGCTTTGTGGGTCAAGACTAGTGTGCAGCAGACACAAACAATGGTGCAGTGAGTGCCTGTTGCCCTCAGTGCAGTGGGGTGTAGTTTGGTGAACGCCACTAGGTGTTCATGACTGAAGAGGGATGCACAGGAATCGAAGACGTGGGACTTTGCGTTCTATGCTGCCCACAGAAAAATGCTCAAAGTGAGGACTCTATGGAAAAGTGCTAAAGACAAACACTTCTACTTGATAGTTTGTGCTGTGTCAGAGGCAAGCCAAAGGAGCTTATGCAGAAACTAAAGACAAAGTAACACTAGAAAGGAAGAGCAGAGCTGGAAGTCTGTAGTGCGTATTGCCAATAAGTCAATGTATTGAGGAAATGTAGCTATAAATTTCCTGGGGAAAAACGTATTTTTTCTATAAGTTACACTACGTTCCATGTTTTCTAGTGACATCTATTTTAAACTACACTGTACTCTAAAGGCAAGATTTCAGAACAGTCTAGATTAGTCTATGGTGATTACCCACATTGTGCAACTTACTACTGTTTTATTAATGCAAGATTAAAGATAATACTTTACTGGAAGAGATAACAGCAGAATTAACCTCTATTTACCTTGACATAATAAAGATTTAATAAAACATGGGAAAATGTCAATGAACAGCATAATTATTCTAACATGAAATTTAAATGTAACTTAATTCTGTATTCTGCATATTTAATGCTTTAAGATTAGTCATCATTATTCTTTTCTCCCTCTTACAATGCATACTTAAAAATATTTCAAGCACACTCAGAGAACTTGCTTATTAAATGTATACTAATTTATTTTCGGTTTCAGAAACATTAAACCTAAAACCCCAATTTTTTTGGAAAGTCATTCACCAAACCCCTGCAACCAATATATATCTCCATATCTCACCCTTGTCCAAATTTTTTACTTGAATCAAAGAAGATCCTTGCAGTTTTATTATATCAGACAGGCATCAAAGGGGCAGAACACATAGGATTGAAAAATAACACAGCTGCACTTTGCAATGGAGTGTTCTGTATCTGGCCGTGTTTTGTTGTTCATGTAATACTTTTCAATAAACAAAGATGTCAATCAACTTTCTTTGCAGCACATCACATTTCAGATTTAAACCACTTCAGACACAGAGCTGCCCCAAGCTCACACATTTAACAGATAAAAATTCAGCTTTCTGTCAAGGCAGAATATAATATTGATTGTAGACTGTATTTAGGCTGGTGTCTGTTGGAGCTATATTACTTTCAAACTCATACAAAGTCCACTGCACAGACATAACACAAAAAGTGGGGGTTTTTTGTGGTGTAATATTTTTTAAACTTTCTACATTGATTAGTGGCAATTTCTAAATAAATGACAAAAAAAAAAAAAAAAGAAAAAGACACAGCCAGAGTTAGAGTCTATCCAGAAATCAGTGATGAGGGAAGTTACAAAAACACGATAGTAATCATGAAAACTTTGATCACTTGATTTGATTCTAGTGCTTTGTAAATTAGCATAATTATTCAAACATGCTTCATTAAAAATCACGACTGTACAAGTCCTTCAGTTTAATGATCCAAGAACATACAGAATGAGCTAAGCTTTAAATAAATACATCAACTTTGTACTAGATGGCCATGTCAGAGACTGGCAGGTTATTTGTTTTAAATAAAATACTGAATGCACTCTTGTTCCCTGCACAGGGTAGGAGACTGATGACTTGCTAAAAGGTGCAGCACGTTAGCTAGTATATTTTACTGTTTATCCTCACATCCACCTGTACTTCTCCTGGGATCCCATAAGGTTGGATATCATGTCACTCCTAAGCTACTGGGAGATTGGCATAAAATCCCAGTAAATCTCCAACTAATTACATTTGAACTGTAGGTGTCACAGTTGATCTTGACCTTTAAAGTTTGGCAGAAGTTTGACGGTCCTTAAAGTGGCCCCACACTCTGCAATAGTTTTTCTACCAAAATTAAAAGGAATGAATAGGCTGCAAAGTTATATATGCTTTAAAAAGTAAACAAAACCCCTGTTTATTAATATATAATGTCCCAGAAAAATCAAAGAAATACACTTATCCATGGTAACCAAAATCCTTGAGACTGTGCTGACATTCTCCTAAAACTGTAGCTGACAAAACACCAGTTGGCATCATTGGAGGGTTAAGAGAAACTTAACAAATTTGACAGAGGAAAGGGAAAACAAAATCCATGTTAAGTTGTCACTCCCTGTTTAATTCCATATATACATATATCTTGAGACATAGCAGGGCAGCTCTAGCGAGTGGCTGTGAGTCAGGTTCCTGTTAGATTGTTACTCTTAATCTGGCAGTTTAGTTTGCAACTTTGCTTTTCTAAGTATTGGGCAATTGAGTAGCAACATTTTATTCGCCCACAACAATTATCTCTGCAGTGAAGTATCGTTTTACAGCCCCACTTCCACCAAAACCAGACAAACCGGCCCTCCCTCTGCCCCCAAAAAAACCCCCCAGCCAACAACAACAACAACAACAAAACCCACAACTGGTTGCCCAGAAAAATAGTGCATAAAATCTCTCCCTGCTGGCTTTGCAGCCATGATTGCAAACGCCCTACTGTCCAGACTATGCACATCCCAGCTGTCACCCAGGGACTTTTAAAAACTGAGACAAAGCCATGTGTCAGCAATACTAATAGCTGGTAGAGAAACCTTCATGGAACCATAGAATTGTAGAAGGGTTTGGGTTGTAAGGGTACCTTGAAGATCATAAACTTCCAACCCCTCTCCTGTGGGCAGAAATACCTTCAACCAGATCAGGTTGTTTAGATCCATTATATCCAATCTGGCCTTTTTATTTTAAAAATTCAACCAAAAATTTGCAAGTAAGGAAATGAAGAATATTAACACATTTTACATTTAAAAAGTTGGCCTTACGGGTCCATAAACATGGATTTAAATGAAAATACTAAAATACTTTTGAAAGAAAAGGGGATGACTTCTGAGATGGTTAATTATTTCTTATAATTGCCTGCAAATCATTATGTTTCTGCAAATTCTACATAGATTTTGTCATACAATTTTGAATTAACCACATCTTAATCTGGATTTGAATCTCAGTGACAGATTATGAAGATCATGTGTTTCATACTGTCTACATGTTGTTAGCTGTTATTTGCAGAGAGGCATTTTTTTGAAAACTCTTGAACCAAATGCTTTATTTCAACATCCAGGATTTTGTAGTTTAGTGGAAAAAAGACACAGTAGGTTATTGCAAACTCACAAGTTGTGTGGGAGACAGGAGTCCACAAATAATCATGCACACTCTAGTATTCTTTGTTGCTCCTTAGGGAAGAGAAAAGTTCATGTTTATCAGGTCACTAATAAAAAGAATTGGAGAGTAAAAGATTGTGTTTACTTTATTTTACAAAGAGAGGGTAAAAACACTTAAGAGTTGCAGGTAAGGGAAATTAAATTCAAAAGAAAGGTCAAAAATAAGAAGGAACATCTCTAAACTTATTTATCTGTTGAGGGTTATGCTAATTATTTCACAATTCCAGCTGCCCTGTGGGGTTGGCCACAGGAATTTACTGCACAAGACAAGACTGGCATTCTCTGGAGAGATCCTGGTGCTATGTACACTCTCCCCCTTTTAAACCAGGCTACCCAAGCACTCTCCCTCCCATTGGAATGTGCAAAACAATAAGAAATGAAAATGTTGATTACATTTCTTTGCTCCTCCATGCTGTAATTTCCAATCCCTTCTTTTCCTGGCCTCAAGAATGATCAAGCACTAAAACATCACATGGCAATGCAGAGGATTAGAGCATTTCCCACCACTCTGCCCCAACCCAATTAACCTCTTTTAATTAATATTTCTGCTGTGTTGCTTAATTTGCACTTCTTATTCTGGCTTTTCATGGCTTCTTTTTCTCACATTTTGAAGACACGCAGGTAAAATTTGTCAGTAACAGTCTTTGAAGACCAATACTTTTGTAAAAATAATTTTTAGATCATAATGGTTACTCTGTCATGAATTTAGTGAAAAGACACACATGACATAATCAATTGAGAAATTCACAACGAAGAGCTTAAATTCAGTGTCATGCATCCATACACTTAGTTTATTTAGGGAGATCCTATTGGGAACACTATCACTAGGCTACAAAAGAAAAAGAAAGCCACCGTAAAATTTAAAAGTCCTTCTATCATAGCAGTGTGAGAGGTTTTTCAGTTTTAGTCTTTGGGCAAGATTTTCTTACCATAATGCAATAATACTTTTTTTCTGGTGACCACAGAGACAACATTTTTGTTCATGCAGGAACCCTAGATCAAATGATAGCTGAGAGACTATTTTAAATTTATGTAGCCTCAATTTTCAGCCTACAGGTCATTCAAGCTCAACATTTCATTAATGAAATGCTGTCAATATTTCCCTGATATTGCCACAGGTTGACATATGGCATTATTCCAGTGTAAGATTTTCACACATTAGTGACTGGAAAATCAAGAATATTCCCCAAGACACCTGAGGTATGATTAATTCGCTAATAGTCTTTCTGTATCAGTTTGAGAGGAAGAGAGGGATCTTGTACCAGGGAGGAAAGAAAGTGGCAATACTAGAAAGAAGACAGCCTTGGCTTCTTGCCTGGAGCACTGACTTGGCCAGCTGCCCCACATGACAACCTTTGCCATCCTGAAGCCCAAATAGGATGCCAGCAGCAAGGCAACAGCTTGGAAAGTACCTTGAGCAGAAATGGCAACATTATTCCATGAAACCATATGCGAGAAAGAGGAGTTAGTGCTGAGGGTAAAATAAAGGTGAATGTGTTCTATCTGTTGGGTTAGGGATGGGAGTCTGTCACCATTTTTGGAGGTTAAAGCAAAGTTAGGGGAAAAAAAACAGTGCTGAAGATTTGATAGAGGAAGCAGATGCTCAGGGACATCCTTTGCTAAGTTGAGTACTAAGGCCAACTTTCACATGTATGAAATTAAGAAAGCTGGACAGATTTGGCATCTGAATAGGTCCAGGTCTGCTCCTTATCAGGTGTGCATGGACATCTTAGCAATGGGGGAACAGTGGTCAGTGAGATTGTCATTGCTGAGACACCCAAACCCTCCAGTCCAGAGTATCTGGTTTTGTCCTAAAGAAACTGCCTTTGAATAGAATAAAACACATCAACCACACATTAACTGGCAGGCTGAAGAACAATTAAACCCTTTCAGGACCAAGCTTTGCAAAAAAAAACCCTCACTTGCCTCCCATTTTCCCACATTGTTTTGTATTTTTGAGGCATCTGCAATCAAAGAGCTAAATGGCTAAAACAACCTAAACACAAAATTTATAAAATCATTTTCTTGCTGGCTAAGCATGTATCAAGCAGAACCACTGATGAAAAGCAACAGTTGTTTTCTAAGCCCTAAAATACTGAAATTTATAACGGAAATGCTGACAAGGCCACTAACCAGCACAGACTTAGCAGTGCTGCTACAACAAACATAAAGTAAGCAGTACTAGTCTCGCACACAAATTAGACTGTCTAATTTACAAGAGTCCACTGTCTCCTCCTAACGTGAACTTCACTATCAGAAAGTTGGTTTGGATTGCTAAGCATAGGAATGATGAAAATGAATGTCAAAGACAGCCCACCCAACACATTAATTTCCAGTTTCAGGGAGACAGGATGGGCACAGCAAGACACAGAGAAAGAGACAGACACAGAGAAAGGAGTCTTAGTATTATAAATATACAACATATATTTAACTCATCACATCTCTTATGCTATTTTTCAGTTGTTGTCAATGTTGTATAGGCAATGTTTCTACACCCTGTGTATTTATATCTGAGTTTCTCTTACTGCAAGCTACCCTTGCTGCAGAACAAATCTTTGCTCATGATGGGAAGTACAGCTTTGATCCTTGCTGTGGTGTTTTTCCCACTTACTATGGGCTCAAGATTGCTGGGCCAGTGGAAGAACAGAAACCAATGCCTTTAAGTGCAGAATACTGACAAAGAGACAGAATGTAAACCCAGCTCTTTGTAAGTGGAAAAATCCTACTCTGGAAAAGGTTTGTGGTTTAACTGCAGCTGTCAATGAAGTCCCACGCATCCATTCACTTGCTCCCGCCACAGTAGAGAGTGGGAGACAATCAGAAGAAAAAAAGAAAACCCTTGTTTTGATCTAGAAACAGTTTAATGGATAAAGCAGAATCCACGCACACAAGCAGAGCAAAATAGAGAATTCGTCCACTGCTTCCCATGGGCATGCAGGTGTTCAACCATTCCCTGGAAATCAGAGCTCAATTACACTCAATGGTGACTTGGGATGACAAACGCCATCACTCTCAATGTCCACCCCTTCCTTCTTCTTCCCTCAGCTGTGTATGCAGAGCATGATGCCTTATGGAATGGAATGTCTCTTTGGTTAGTGGGGGCCAGCTGTCCCAGTTGTGTCCCCTCCCAACTCTTTGTGACCCCCAGTCCACTTCCCTGTTGAATTGGGGTGAGAAGCAGAAAACGCCTTGACTCCATGCAAGCACTGCTCAGCAATAATGAAAACGTCCCTGCATTAACAACATTGTTTCCAGTATAAATCCAAAACATAGCCCATACTAGCTACTGTGAGGATAATTGATTCTATCCAAAACCAGTGTAAAGTGTCTGAGATCAGCCATCACAGATCTTAAAGCCACTCTGGTGAAAATAAAAGTACTTCTAAGTGCTTTTTGCCAGCAGTGAAGCAAACCAGAAAGGAATGCACTTTAGGGGACACAGACCATCTCATGGCATATAATGGCTATGCCAAACTTCAGAAGTAGCTTTTGAATGAGAACAGCTGGAGAAGTTATCCTAGAGGCTCAGTTGCACATCAAGTGCAAGGCCACCCTCTCCCCTCACCAATCTGCCAACGCTTGCAAAGAAGAGGCTTGTGAGGTGTTCCTGGCCATGCTGGGTCACAACATGATGGGAAACCAGAACAGCGTGGAAGAACCTGGCAGAAGCTGCGCACATGTGGCATACACCAGGGGCAGAAACAGGATTCTAGGGCTCAGGAAAAAATGGTCCTTAGGCTCTAAAAGTCAGTGCAGCTTTGCTTGTCTCTTGAATGCACCCATTCTGGGTGCATTTAAGTCAAAATTTATCAGTAAAACTGATATTTGACTAAAATAAAATCTTGCAGTGTGTATACAAATACAATTTGTATACACAATATGTATACATGTAATATGTATGTAATTCATACTCAATATGTAATTTCATTGAAGTTGTATGAATTTTACTGATACATTTCTCAAGAAGTATATTTTCTCTGCAATGACTAAGTGGATGTGAAACATTTTTTTATTTCCAAATGAGCACCCAGAGTATATCCTCTTCGAGGTTAGAGGCCTAGCTGTCTCATCAAAACAGCATTTTTCATGGTTTCTGCTTGTACTTTCAAGCAATGTTCTGATATAATAAAAGTATAGCTTTTTTTGTCATAGCACTTATTCATCCAGATCCAATTCAGTACATACACATTGCCGTTGATAACAGAGATCAGAGAAAAAGATTGTCCAACCATATTCCTATTTGTCAAAGGAGCTGATCTTTCTCTTTTAAAGAAAATTTTAAAATAGATTTTAATTTCTTTCTTCTCATTTTGATCACCATCAGAAATTACAATCAAGACAGAAGCATAAGCCTCAAAATTTAGGTTTGGTCTGAACCCACATTTAAAGGTTTGAGATAGCTCAGGATGCTAATTTCAGGATTTTAGTTTCTATCCTTGCAGAGATGAAGTCTCACCACATTGTGCAGATGTAGAAATAAGGTCAAACTCCAAATCCCACAGGTCCTTTATATTCAAGGTGATTGGGCATATCCACAACCACAAATTTCTGTAAAATTGCATGTAACCCCATAGCTGGTGTGATAGTATACCTAAATAATGTTCACAACTGATGCTGCTTAGTAACCAAACTGCAGCCAGCTTTTCAGATCAACAGAAGTTTCAGGATCTGAGCTAGACTGAAAAGAAGAGCATCCAACCAATCTATAAAGTTCCTATTGGTCTTTAAATTAGAAAACATAATGAGTGGGTTGTTAGATGAATTTAGCAGCAGGGAACCCTGCAGCTCATCAGCTTTCTCTTCCTCAAAAGTACTTCTTGCAGTCAAGAGGAATTATTGTTGGGGTTCTCCAAGCACGGATGATGTTTTCGTTATAATAAAAAACTCTGAACAATGCAATTGCACCCCCCAAAATTATCCTTTTTGTTTCTCCACTGCAATGATGCACTCTTTATGATGTGCAAGGTTTACACTTTGATTGCCAAACTACAATGCATGGAAAGAGACAAACAAAATAATGGCTGGTATTGCTCGCCAGATGGACAAAGCAAACCTGAGCCAGCCACACAGACTGGGTGAACTGCTTTTCTTCACATACTGTCTTCTCACATTCTTCATGGGAATAGCTTTCCTTATAGAAGCTTGTTCATTTACTTATGATGACCACAAAGTCTTCATCACAAATTCATAATTTGCTTTGAAAGAAAAAGGCTTTTGCAGAAATTATGGTCATGCTGTTATCAACAGGACCCTTCTCTTTAGCTCAGGAGTCTCTCAGCAGTTTCAGTACTTTCACAAGAGTTTTCTCAATAAGCTCTGAATAAAACCTGAACACAAAGCTGTCAGAAGTCCTATCCTGCACGTGAGCACACCTAGGTGTTGATGATCTACGACCCTGTGAGGAAATGCTGGTGTTTCCTCACAACCACAGTGGATCTCCGATCAGGCTTGGAAGAAAAAACTCCTAGCCTTGCTGGGTATCTGTCTCTCATTCCTAGCCAATATGTGGAGTAGAAGAAGAGATTTCCTCCAGTGCCTGCACACCACCAGCAGTGTTAGTGTATACTGCCAGTTTTGAACTTGTTCATTACTATTGTCACAATCAGTCTTCCCCACACATCCAGCAGGAAACATCTGGCCATCAGCACTGCTGAGCAGCACCATAAAGTAATGAATTGACATAATGATCAATAATGAAAGGAAAATGGCTGTATCTGTATCTATAAGCAAAAGAGAATGAGAAGTGTAACACTTCAAAATAAAAATATTCCTTTATTTTTTCATTATTAAGTATTTGAGAAAGGTAGAGAAGAAAAGCAGCTTTTAAGTCAAAGCCAAAAATGGTCATTTCAGCAGAAACAATTAACAGTACAAGAAATAATCACACTTCACCTCACTTTTGATTTGATTCTTGAATGCACTTGGTGTGTAAAATAATGCAAGCCTATAATAACAGAACACAGGTAAAAAGACTTCCATTTTCTGTTTTGCTACTCCCTGGCTGGAAGACCTAAAAGATATTTCCAACCTCTAGATTTTTTTTTTATTTACAACCTAAAAAACAGATATAATAGAACAGAATCAAACTATGACATTTAATTAATATTTGTAAAGCAATAGGACATCAGTAGACAATAAGAATTATATATTTGCCAAGTACACATTTTGTCCCCCACAAAATACATCTGTCAATATTTGAAGGAAATGCAAGATGTCTTTTATTCTGCTCTAGGAATGAACCTATTTCCCTTTATAAAATGTGTTCCATTTTATAGCAATCTTCGGAGATTGATTCCCTCTATCTTCTTGCTGATTAATGCCTGAAAAATGCTTCTGTGTTTAAAAAGTGGCACAAATGGGGTAAGGACTGCCCTGAAAATCATCATTTGGCAGGCATGTTATTTACATGATACTGATAAAGCCCAGTGTTGTTTTCCTTGGGATAAAAGGGGCTTCTTCCCTTACCATACAAATAGTGTAAAATATGCAAATGAATCTTGAATTCAACAAGTCAAATATTCTGCATGTTTAATTTACAAGTTAACAAAATTCAAACCATTTCAAAAGCTACAACCATACCATAAAATAAAAGACATTGCACATGGCAGAAGCCGTGTTTTGCTCATTGATAAATTATTTTCTAGAATTCACATTAACAACCACATTACTGAAGTGCTCTCTAGCCCTCCAGTGTTACAGTTCAAGGTAATGTGTGACAGATTTGAACATTCTTAAGGAAGAAAATCTCCAGAGTGTGTAGATGGCAGCTTTGCTCACTGGGAGATTACAGTGGCTTTTATATCTGTTACAAACCTGCAGTTATACTGATAACTTCAAAAGTGGAATATTATATATCATGCTAAAATTCTCCACCAGCCCATTATGTCCTTTCTTTGTTTCTTCTGTGCTTGCTTTTTTTTTTTTTTTGCCTTTTTTTTTTTCTTTTTTTTCTTCATTTAGCTATTGCTGGCTTGCCAGAGATCTTGAACTTGAGAAAGGTTAGACATCACAATGCTGAAGCAGTTTGTGAGCATCAGCAGATTTAGCTTGTAATTTCATTGATCTATGCGGGCTTGCTGTTTGCAAACCAGCTGCTGCACTGTTTCCCCACAGCTACTGATCTGAGTAGCATTGATTTTTTCCCTTACATTAACATAGCATTACTTCTTTAATGGGCATTAAATGACTGGATGTAAATACAAACAGGGTTTCAACAACAAAAGAGAAAAAATGCATTAGTTCTTTTTATTTAAAGAACTCTATTAATATTTTTCAGGAAAAAAATTAAAAGCATGAGTTATTGATCAAGATAAATGCTATTTTTAGTGTTGCAATTTCCACACATTTCTTTAGCCAAGAAATAATCTTTTTTCCTCACTGTGTTCCCTCATAGTCCAAAATGTTGCATTCACAAAGATTGCCTCTTTGCCTCCGTAAAAATGGTAAAATAGATTTTTTTAAAAAGCATCATAGAAAGCAAAATAAAAGCTCTTCATTGTGCTTATACTAAAACTAGATGAACCCATCTCAGTTTCGAAGGAGCTATCATCTGTTAGGTCTCACTGTTTAACTATTTAAAAAAAAAAGAATGGACTTCAGTTTAGACAGAGTGGATGTGAAATCTGCAGCACACTACGAACTGAGTATTTTACATATATTACATTTAAGATAAGGTCATAGTCTTCCCAGATGCTACTTTAGTCCTTTAGTGGGTAGAGTTTTAAACAATCTCACAGATTCAAAATTCAATGCAGCATAGAAAAGACAGCAGGGGAAAAAGTAAAGCAAATGATAAAACCCTGACCAAACTGAAACCCCAACCCCCAGAGCCAATTTGCTCAGACACTTATTAATTAACCTGATCAGGCAAGGGTTCCTGGTCATCTTTAGAAGCAGGGATATCCATACCAGAAGGAGACACAGGACTGAATGATGTTCCTACTGACACTTCATGAAGAAGAGACAGGACTGAGAGCGCTGGGAAGCAACAGGCAAGAAAGGACTCCCAAAGAACACCAGTCGTGGGTTACAGCCTTCTGGGCTGCAGATGACAATAGGCAGCAGCGCCAGTGCCGTAATTAAGAGTCCCTCAAAAACACAGACACTCCAGCAAGATCTAACAAGAATAGGATTTACTTTTAAGTATTTATGAAGGAGGATTTTTTATCTTTTATGATAAACACAGTTCTTGTTCTGGCCATGCAGCCTGGATGCCCTGAGGAAAAGGTCCAGTGACCTGACAGATGGGAATTCCTCATTCTCATGTAACCCTGTCTACTCCTATACCTAGAGAGAGCAAATCATTCCACATGGCTGCTGCAGGGATATCTATTGTATCCTTACTGAGAAAGCAAATAAATTATTCTCACTAGAATATAGTGACGTAAAATATGGTGCTGGAACTGAAAATAACCCATAAAATGAGTACCAAAATTTATACTTATCCAAGGTAAAATATATGTGTTGTCAATCTAACCAATCTCTCCTAGTCTCACAGTCTTCTCAATTTGACTAGCTAATGTTTAATGCCAGTTTTAGCAGATATAATTTCCAAATCATTAAAAATAATATTAGGTAACACTGGCTCCAGTGTGAACCCTTATAGAATCCTACTATTAACCTCTTTACACTCATAGGAGAAGACTTTCACTGTAAGTTTTTCTCCATCACTTATTCAGTTTTCAGTCTGCTGTGAGATTTTGCCCCTTACCTCAGTTATATTTTTCCCTTAATAGTCTTTTTATGAAGGACCATATCAGGAATTTTTTGAAAATCTAAATAAATTATGTTCACCAGGTCATCTTTATCTTCTAATTTATTAACTTTTCTAAGGCATTTAAGCAGGTTAGAGAAGTATGCTTTCCCTTTACCAACATTGTGCAGGTTTGACCCTATTAGGTTACACTTATCCATACACTGAACTATTCTATCCTTAATTAGACTCTCAATCAGTTTCCCCGGAAGCAAGGTGAAGTTCAATGGTCTTCATTCTCAGGATGTCTTTTTGGTCCTGTTTTAAAAACAGACACCATATCAAAAATTTTTAAGCCATCACTGGTCTATATCATATCTTTCTGAAAGTGTCTCTTCTATTCTGGTGTATATTCTGTTATCTGCATTAAATTATTTTTCATTTTTACAAGAGTCTATCAAGTTACTCAGTACTTCCCTTGAAAAAGACTACAAATTTCACTAGTGCTGCTCTGCCTCTAATATATTTAGCACAATATATAATAAAGAACAAGGTGAAATTCTGTATAACTATTGAACTCTTTTTCCATGGTGAGTATGTAACTATGGTTTTAGTTTGATATTTTTTGTTGTTTTTAATTATTTTCCCCTTACAAGTATTCAGATGAGCAACTATTCACTTCTTCCTTCAATGTCATAAAATCAGTTTTGCAGGTTTTGGGGATTTTGGGGTTTTATTTTTGTGTGTAGACATGGACCATCAAACTCAATGGATTATTATCTAGCTTAGCTTTGAGCATTCTTCTTTGACAAAGGGTGGAAAGGAAGGATCAAATCCTAACACCACCATGCATAACAACTGGTCACACACACCAGCAATATCCAATACCAGGAGTTATTAAAACTGAATTTCATATGAATCCGACAAATGGCAGAAAGGAAGAGGTTGTGAAAAGGTATAGATTTGTATTCTGGTCTTGTAGAAGATGTTCTCGGTCTATGCTTTAGGTACACAGGTCTTAATGATCAGGAAATATTGTTGAACACGATTTTTAGTGAAAAAGCATTGAAAATTCCCACTGAAATGTGCACATGGCTAAGTAAAGGTCAGTAAGCTATTGAGTAAACCTGAAGTGCTCACATTAGAGGATTAGAAACTAAGAATTTTCAGCATTCAGTGAAGTCAGTGGATTTTCCTCTAGAATTTGAGACTTACCGTCCCTAGCAGTCAGATCTGAGTTTGAATGAATGAGAAAATTGAAAAGGAACTTTTAGTGAAAATTATGGGTTTGGTTATGAGCCAATATAAAGCCAATATAAAGTCACCAAGTATGAAAGCCCTAGTTTCAAAGTATGCCTTGCTTCTACAACAAAAGCCAAACCACATTATCTTCACCTGGGTTTGAATTTCATTACAAAAATATCACATCGCTCTAACTGTAATTATTAAGGCACATTACTGCTGCCTTTGTTTTCCCTTCAGATAGAAGTTTCAGTTTCATCTGTGTTCAGAGACCCTATGTGCTGCACTGTTAAGCACAGATTTCTGCTTAAATTATAATTCTATCAGCTTTAACATATGAAAATAGAACACGTTTTAATGTGTGTGTTGAACATTAAATCATTTTTGCTTCAGGGAAACTCTGGTAAACAGTAACTGTCAAAAATTATAGTAACATAAAATTAAAATAATAGAAAGTAGTCTGTAACAACAGCTTTTCTAATCATGTTAACAGAAATTCAGCTCTGCATCTTCTAACTATTCCTTTACAGAAAGCAGGAAGATTGAGTAAGAAAACCTCAGGTACACAATTTTACACCATTGAACAAGAAGAGCTGGAAATTATCTTTGCTACCATTCTTTGCTTGCTTACTGTGAAGTGCACATCAATCCATGTAGGAAAAATGGAACAAAATTGATATATATGTATATTTTTGTTGCTATGACAATTAGATTTCCATTCAGGAATTTTAATATGTAAATATTTTTTACACAAAAATATCAGTAAATATAAGAATATCATTTGAGCACTGTAAACTGGACTAACTTCTGGAAGTTGCATTAAGCAAGAAAGAAGCTGATCTGAAGAAATTAAACTGCAGCAGAAATATTGACAGGAATATAGATTGAATTACATGAATATGAGATACATACAGACTTGGAGCAGTTCTGCTTAGATCAATGTCAAATGAATTTCAAGATTACCTTAGTTTGTTTTTTATGGCTCGTTTTATTTTAGATTTTAATTTGAATTAGTAGTCTGAAATAAAATCACTATTTATTAACTTTCACTTGCAAACAAAAGACATCTAACTAGTAAAAGCTTATCTGAAGTTAAAACCTTCCATTTTGTGGAGGCCAGGTAACAATATAGTTTACCTCTATCATGACACAAATTATTCAAAAGCAAGAAGTAAAAACTGATTCTTAAATATTTCTGCCTATTAATGTGGCACATAACCGATGTACAGAGGCTGTATGTGTATGGTGAGGTTGTATTGCCCCCTATAGTCACTCTGTGTCATCTGGGAGGGGAGTAGGAAGAGAAAGGGAAGAGTGGGAGGAATTACCAAAAGTACCACACCTTTGGTTTGGATTCGTGCCTTGGAAAGGGCACGGCGGGGAAGAGTGGACAAACCTTAACCCTGCCGAGCTATTCAAGAATTTGAATGCACTATTCTCTGAGCACATACATAAATAAATATGTACTCTCAGATTCAGCTTAGAAGACCTCTGCAGCCCCTGTGGTCTGGCTGTGGTTTGGGTGCATTTGTTGGGTGCTGGTATCTGCGCACTGGCAGCGCACCAGGGTGGCAGTGTACCTGCCCTGCGGACTCAGATGCAGGAGGTGGTTGACTTTGGTTCACCAGCAAAGGCAGGAGGTCCCACAGGTGATATCTCTTTTCCTCTCAATGGGCACATCTTTGGTGACTGAGTGTAAAAGGGCCATTTTACTCCAAGGCACAAAGAACTCTAAGGTTGTGCCTAAATTGTGGAGTACATAGAGTGCCTGCCCTTTGAAGCAGCTTCAGCACAGGGACCAGAAAAAGAGAGAAAAGGCTCAGATAAAGGTTCCTCTTCAGCAGTAGGAGCAAATGCAAGCAGCACAGACAGTTTGTTCATGCTGCCCATGGACACTGGGGATGCTGCTCTTTTAGGCCTCTGGATCTGGGTGGAACAGAATATTTCCCAAATCTCTCTAGAACAGTACAACTTTTCACCAGCAGCACAAGGACAAAACTGTATTCCTGGTCTTAGGTTTTTCCAGTCAAGCACATCTTTCTTAACTTTGCTGTCAACTAAAAATTGTTATCTCTCCATAAAATTAATTAAATCTCAGCTGCTATCCTACTACTGCTCTCTTATGAACGTAATTATGCACAGTATATCTTTTAATAGGCACAGACACAATATAACAAAAAGCATTAAATTCTTCAGGATCTCTTAAAAATATCTAATCAACTACTGGTGCTAGTGTGCCAAGGACTTTATGGGAATGGCAAATATTCAATGAGCTCAAGATCAATACCACCCTTCGTTGGGTGCAGTACACTGTCATCATTATTTCTTTTATTTCTGGGGAGAGCGTTCCTGCTACCACAATTCCAGGCACACCTTCAGCTAGAAAAAGTTAGTGCTGCTCCTAAGAGGTGATAGCTCTCATTTTTGAATCTCTTACCTCATTCCCTCTGTTGGTACAACCACGGTCATAGTGACACACAAGGGACTGATTGGAGAACTTACGGAGCTGAAATCCTATGCTTTTTTCTTGCCATATTACTTTTAGTTTGAATCAGTTGTTGAGGCTCACCATGTAGCAGCACAAGGACTTGCACAAGGGATATGAGAAAAAGAAATAGTACCAGAAGGTTATGGTAATTGCCTAATTTTATGGAAGTGATATCTTGTGCCAGTTGGAGGGGTTTTTTTTGTGTCTATACTTTCAAGAATATGAGTTGTCCTTAAAATGTCTTTATATTTCATTTGGTCTGAGAAAAAATATTAGGAGTGTTCCCATCCATGCACCTTAACAAATACCTGCAAAGTGGAGCTGAAGATCTTGTTTAGTTTTTGTGAATATATGCCCAGACATAGTCCCATATTAAATCTTTATTTTACTATGATGACTAGGGACTCAATAATGACTAAGCTACTGATGAGATGACTGCTGCTTACCCAGCAGATCAATACTGTCTCACTGCCTCCTGATGTGGAGGGATGTATCCTGATAGTATTCAAATCTTTGATTACCTTACTCTTAACTGCAAGCTCTCTGAAGCAGGATCAGTTTTTTTCTATTAACCCTGTAGCCAGCATGAATTCTGCAGCTCATGAAGGTATGAAGTTCAGCAGAAGTATCTTCAGTGTTTACCCTCTAAAATTGTACAGTATTCACCAGAGGTGTTGCATCTTCAAGTTGTCTCACCTAGAAAACTGACCTTATTCTTGTATTTTTTAGTCTCTCATTTTACTTTTCTTCCACCTTATCTATACTGAAATACTGTTGCTTACTAGATATCATCGTCTAGTAATTCAGCTAACACAAACTTCTAACAGTTAGGAATTCAGGCTATATTATTATCTTTGCCCTCTATCTTCTCTCTGCTATGATTCTACACAAACACATACCTAAACACATTCAGTTATTTCATGATTAGTGGAAAATTATGTAAGAGTGATTGCTGCTCGTCCATTACCTGTTTTCTTTTTGTCTAAATTGCATCAAACACTTTTCTCCAACTGATTGTGTCCAAAGGACATGCAAACAGTATGTTCTGCTACTCAGGAAAATGGGACACTTTCATGGTGCTAGCAGTGTTCTATGCCTTCATGCTAAAGAACCAGAAATCACTGTGTGACACAAGTCTGGCCCCATAAATGTGTAACCAGCTTTCAGCTGCAGCGCACTACCTAACTGGTGCAGAAGACAATGACACATTTGGGGAAGCAACATTTCTAAATGCCAAACATACAGAGATGAGCCACTAAATCTTATGAATTATCCATGCAGAGCAGACAGAACATTTGTTTTCAAGGTCAAATGAGAAAGATCCCCTGACCTGTGTGGTAAACTACACGTTAATACATTTATCCATCTTTGGAATGTAAGGGACAAAGTCAACACAGAGAGAAATGAAGCAGTGGGGTAAGTCTGTCAAGCTACCAAAATCATTACGCCATCTGTTTTACTGGCATTTTTTATGTCTGTGCAGGGCATACTCAATGAAAAATAGACATCTTATTCAAATTTGAGTTTCTTCCAAACTAGAGAGCAGTATCAAATATATTTACATTCTTTGGATAACGCTTAATTGATTTTGTTTTATGTAGAGCTTTTTTCATATTCATTTAGTCACCTCAGTCACCTCATAACTAATGCAACAAAAAGTAAAACAAATGAATACTAAATTTCTTAAAGGGAAATTGCAGTAGTGTCCCTTAAATGCTTCTGCACTTTTCCCCCAGCCTTCACCAGGCAGGATACTGAAAGCTGGCATGATACTATCAAAACAGTGTGGTTTTTATGGTTGTCAACACTAACATTTAAAGGACAACAATTCAGAAAAGAAGCAAGGTGGTCAATCGATTCCTCCTGAATACTTTGGACAAACAACACTCAAGTTTGGTTACTGTCCTGACGGGCTGTAGAAACACAGCTCTTTGATGCTTCAACAGAAGGAAATTGTACCACCAAGGAGCAGCCTAGAGAATGAATACTGACTGGAAATGTCGAGTTTAAACTCCCCAATAGCGCAAAGTATCCCAAAAGTTAATGCAAATCCATCCTAAAACCTTTTACCTTAGCAGAATAGGGCAAAAAGGTCTTATTGGGACTCAGAGAATCACAGTTTTTCTTGCTTTATTCTTGCCTTGCCAGGAAGAATAAGTGACTTGGCTCCTTTACAGGGCACTGTCCCTGCCTTGTATTTCATCAGCCCCCTCATAGGAAAGTCTGAATTTCTGACTGTTCCCACTAGCTGTTCTTCTCCCTCCTGCAGTCCCAGTGTGAGAGGCAAATTCACTTTTTCCATTCCTCCCACTATAGTATTTCAAAATCTGAGCTGGACCATGCACTTCCGTTAGAGGATTCTACTCAGCAATATAAAGGCTATGACACGTGGTATATGCAATGTAGCAGTCCACGTACATTACTGTTTTTCTTAATCACTGGGATAACAGTAGATAAAAATAACTTTGAACATTTGCATCTCTGATGACTGCAGAGTGGTAGGATCTTGCAACAAATATTTCAGAGTATTCATCACTGTGCTTTTTGATATCTCTAAACAGGCAGTTAGTTTATTTTTTTATATATCCATGTCATTTTTCTTTCATATTAATACTCCCATATGACAAGTACATTACTTCAAACTGCTGAATTGATTTTCAAGAGGAATCTTAGTTTACATAAATTGTCACATTTCACAAAATTTAAAAAAAAAAAGACAGATTCAGTTGCATCTCTTGTAAGGAACATTGAGAAGTATACTAAAGGAGGAAAAAAATTATAAGCTAGCAGAACCAATCATATTGTTTTTACAAGCAGCTGTGAAAAAATAGTCATCAAAAAGACTGATCAAGAAAAAAAATTCCAACAGCTTAATATATTTTCTCCTTTGGATGGTTCAAATTTAGAAATTGAGCACACCCTTTAGAGAAACTGAAACTAACGTAACTGCACTTGTTTTACCACAGGTAAAACAGCATTTCTATAACCAGTGAACAATGTCAGGGGTGTGTCTGTGTTAGAGATGTTTTCATTCTGGGAAAACACATCAGAGAGAGAAGTACAAAGTGCAATATTACTGATCAAAAATTTTCTACACCAGGGTATCTACTAATATATTCAGCACTTTCTTGCTGCCTGCAGCCAGACTCTACTCATGCAACAAGTTCTGACCCTGTTCCTTCTGTGATATGACTGCAGTAAAACCTTTCCTTTTTTTTTCCCTATATTGTCCTAGATGAATCTCCACTACTGTTTTCTTCATTGAGAAATCAATTTTTGTTTTGTTTTGCCATTAAATATTTGGTTTCACCCTTCCTTCCCTTCCCTTCCCTTCCCACTGCCCTATGTCTAACTGCAGCAAAGTATATATTTTACTTTAATGAAGAAATGAATACAGAAATATCCTAATATTCCAACACTTACCTATAACTCTGGGATATCACCCCATGATTGTATTTTCCAATGTACCTATGCCCTATAAAGCAGTCCAGTTGCTCTTTATTGTGTAGTTCAGCTCTCTTATCTGTTGTGTTTTGTTCAGTCTGATACGAGAGTGCAGAACAATAAGAGCATTAAAATTGCATGATTGCAGTATTAGAAAAATACCACTGCTGTTGGTCAAGTACTAATGAAAAATGAATGCAATTCCTCACCAAATTTGGATGGCCATTTTAAAAGCAGTCATCTAAAACCAGACAGTGTTTAGAAATGCATGACTACAATGTTTACCCATGAAGAAAACAGTGTTTCTTTATAATTCCAAAGAACCATATGTCTCCTTTAGTGGATCATACCAGTTTCTTTCGTGGAGGCTAGTAAGGGTCATTAAACACCAATGGGTCTCTGAGTCCTTCTTCAGAGTCAATGACATTGTAGGCTTCACCAGGGATCTCATTTTACTTCTGTACAAGATCTTCAGGGCAAGGGAGGCAAATGAACTATGAAAAACATAATCACTGCTTTTACTGTTGCTTTTTTTCATCATAAAAATTCCATTTATTTAAATTCCATTAAAAAACACATTTGCCTCCTGAAAGCATAAATATATACTTTTGTCATAATTTTTCATTTTATAGAAGAGTTTTATCATTCTTCTGGGGAAAAGAATGAAAATTCTCCATAATAAATATTACGCAAAGTTGTTATACAAACTTTGGGACAAAGCAAGTGATTAACAAAGTAAATTCCACTAGAACAGTTTCTCAGAGGTGGGAGGAAAATATTTCTCAAGCACCTGAGGGGATTAGCAGTCTAAAATTCCTTTTCAGAAGTGACTTGAGCACCAAGGTTCAGCTTTTCAAAAGTACCTGGGCCTTTAACTCACATTTTAATTTAAGAGAGTTAGACACTCAAAACCTATGAGGATCTAGAATTCAGGATGAAAAGCCTTACAGAAAGTCAAGGGGATTTGAGTTATCAAAGGCCAGATTTTTTTAAAAGTATTTGAGGAACTTAGAGGCAGAGATAGGTGCCTAGCTGATTTTTTTTCAAAGTAGAGTGAAGAAAGGTTAAGTCCCTAACACTCACTGAGATTAGTGCGTTCTTAGAAAGTGCTAAGTACACCTTTGGATCTAAATACCTTTAAAAAAAGTTTCCTTGAACTGGTTTTGAAAGTGGCTTTATCATCTGAATGCAATGATTTATCCTATGCTTAATTCCTGACCTCCCAAACATTGCCATAGACCTGCTTTACACAGCTAATTTTGTGTCATAATCTTGATGGAAAAGGACAGAACTAGAAAACAAAATCTTATTTGAACAAAATTTAGTTGGCATTTGGATCCAGGAGTTCATAAATTTTGAGAGCTGAAAATAACAGACAGTTTTGCTCCACTGTGATCATACTTGGAAGAGCTCTGTTAGACCCTGAGCATGTGCAGCTTCAAGAATTCACCCTGTATATGCTGAGCAGCCCACAGCACCAGCACTTCTGTATGAAGTCATACTGTTAGCAGTGCCAGAGTCTGACAATAGGAATGACTAACTTGCTTTCACCGTGTTTGCCACAGTTGGGAAGAAGATGAGGGGTACAATGTACATTGAATTTCAACACAATGCAAATCTAGCAAGATGCAGTTTCAGATTTTGATTTCTGAGGAAGCAGAATTTTTTTCTGCTTGCATTATATCATGGTTATCTGCAGCTCTATTTTTTTAGCCCCTGCCAATTTATTTCTTACTTTTATAATTTACTCATATAATTATCTTCTCTAAATATAAAATTCCCTGTGATAGGTCTCCGTATTCAGCCTTTAAAATGAATCCACTCTTTAGTACTGAAAACGTTAGTTCCTTCCTGAGTCATGTTTGATTTTTTTTCCTGTGCTGACTGGCTTCTGAACACAGCGCCTGATGGTAAGCTTTGTCAAGAGATGCTGAGATATAAAGAACAACAGGTTACCTCATAATCTCTTCTTGTTAATGCTTGTTCTGGAGAGCACCTGCTGTCTTTAAAAGGGATTTGAGTGACCCAAGATTAAGAAGTCTCCCTACAACAATTACTGTTCTTATCACTGAAGAATACTCATACCAATGTGACATCTTCCTGATGGTTTCAAATTCACAGACTGAGGGAGAGATAAGAGTCAAAGAACCATACAGTGTGCAATTATAAGAAGACATCAAACCAGGCCAGTACAATTCCATTTTGGAGAAGAGTAACGCTATTAGACTAATTGATTTCTGCCTGGAAAGTAACTATTAGGAAAAAACACCCTCTGGTTTCATTTAAAGAAATTTTAAAGTGCAGTGGTGCCTAGAGTATTTCTAATCCCTTTTCTAGATCATCCTTATTGGGCAAATACCATAAGGGGCACAGGGACACTAAAGGCATCACACAACCTAACATCAGCAGTGATTCAGAGAAGACATTAAATCTTGAGAGTACCACAGACTATTCCCTGCTACCTCTTTGGTTTAAAAGATACAAAAGTATAGACTTCTCATCTTATGAAGTCAAGTTTGTGATATAAATAAAGGATTTGCTGCCGTGACACCAATTATAGTATATCCCTTACTCCTCAGAACATTTTTCTAAGCCTGTTTAACCACTGAGCTCCTATCATTATTACTTCCATTAACAGTATTTATTACAGCTGGTTATTTGAAACATTATCCAAAGTCATCAATATTTTGAAAATTAATGTGGAAGGATAAAATTTTCAAGAAGATTGCACCCATTGAATCCACCCATCTTTGCTTCTTTCCAACACTCTAGGCACAAAAAAAGGACATGAACTATAATTCTGTTTGTTCTCCTCTTCCTCTCTCAACTCAGGATCCTAGAGACAATGTCTTTAAGAAATACAGGGGAAAAAAAATCAAACCTATATATCAAATAGTACTCTTTCATATTAACTGAGAAAGTGAACTTGCTGGGAACCTTCCTTTCTCCAATCTGAGGGTGTGTTGAGGTCTCCAGATGATGAATCTTCTAGGTTACAGCACTAATGTCTACACCATCTAATTCGTTTACATGTTATATGAAGCAAAATGGAATTGACTTAATTTTATTTCCAAGTAAAGAAAAAAACAACTAGTGAAACTGACAGGCTGGTTAGAAACAGAAATTAATTATTTCAAATCAGATGCAAATGACAGGTTTGCCAGAAGAAATAAGTAACACAAGGCAACAGTGATAAAGGGTAATTGAAGATTGGCATCCTGGATGCTGCATGATGGAAAGCCAAGATGGCAGTCTGGTTCAGCTGAAGAAAGTTTTGGCTGTCCCAAGCTGAGAAAGCAAAATTATCTGACACCAATTTACTTTTGCTTGGCTCTATTTAGGATACCTCCAATTGAAGAGAATACAGTTCACTGCTTATAAGCTCTCTATTTAAAAATGCATCAGAATATTTCTGTGCTAATAACGAAACTTGAAGGACAATCTCAATATAATTTCAGAGTACATTATGGACTGTCTTCCTGACTGCAGAACATCTGAAATCCATTGATTATATCCACAGTGGTAAGAAAAAAGCACAAACAGCAACCAAATTAATTAGAGAGCTGCAGCATGCTGCCAAAAGCAGGGATGGCTAAACATTAGCTTTTTTGGTGTCTATGCATCTACCATGTCAATGAATATTATGTTTCCAGCACTGCAGAAATTGTGTCAGCTACATTGAAATCCCTGGTGATATATGGTGATCTACTAAAACAGACAGAGACAAGAAGGTAGACTTCTGTTTGTCTGGATTGGACACAGAAATCCAGACTCTTCCAGTGATCCCCAGATCAGTTATTATACAACAAACCCCACTGGCTCCTTCACAGCTTGCTCAGCTGTTGTGCCACTGTGTAGTTAAGAAGCCTTTAATCTTCAGGCTGACATAGATGCAGTGAGTCTACAGACTAAAATTTCATACACAATTTGGCTGAAAGCTAATTACTGCCTGTTATTCTAGCTGCTTTCCTCCGAGTAGAAGAGTGTGGGGACAAAATCAAATGCACGGCTTTTCCTTCCTCATGCTTTGTGGTATGAACTGCAACTGCAAAAACATTAGTACAAAAATAAAGTTATTTCTACATTTCAAGAGTATAGAAGATTGTCAGACAGTCATAAAATGCTGCTGGTCAAGATGTATCCCTCAAGATATATGCTTAATTTACTCCAGATTAAAATTCTGTTCTCCAGGTTCCAGCTGAGGACATATTTTTACAACCGTTTCCAGTGAAATATGCATTTTCAGATCTAAGAAACAGTCCTTAAAACTGGCCTTTGTGATACTGGAAATGAGTCCACTAAAGGCTATTTGGACACAAAGCTTTATGCCCTTGTGTGTAACTCTTGAACTTCGGTGGGACTGTTCAGATTGTGCAAAGTGAGCAACATGAATCAGCCTTTGCGGGACTAGGGACTTCAGCATAACATCACTAATACCATCACAATATACTATTTAAAAGTCAAGCAAGCATAAAGATTATTCTGAGTGAAAGCTGTTGTTCATTAAGTGTAATAGATCAAATAGAATGAAGCAAATATGACAAGGGAACCAGAAAAAACCAGCAGTGAAATCAAAGCATGCAAACATGTATATTGCATGGTTTACCAAGGGTAAAAGAAAATAAAAATAAGCAAGGAGATAACGTGTTTCAAAATTCAATAATCATGGAGAAATGATGAATTAATAAGGAAAATTATACCTTCAAAAAGTAATATTTGTGATGTACAAGCTATTTGAGCCAGATTCATACATATCTTTTTTTTAAATGGCAAATCACAGCTTTCAATAACAAAAGCTTTTTCATAATCAGAGAATGGTATAAGGAATGTTCTTAATGAAACAGTTGCACTGTCTTCTGTTACAATATCCTTTGATGACAAATTGTGCTTCAAAGCGAGAGCCAAGTTAGTTCAGATTCTTATTCTGAATTCCCCCATAGGAATCCATACCTTTCGCTTTCTTCTGACTGTAGGTAGACCCTGAGCAGTTGGGAGCCCATGAATAAAGTCACCCTTTCCAGCTTCTTTCCTATGTAATACTTTTCTGGTTAATGTAGCTATTTATTGGACACCGATTTAAGTACTTCCATAAATTTATTTATGTCAGTTTGGAAAAGGATAACCGAAAAAAAACAAAAACAAAAACAACTTTAAACTATAGCTTTTGCAGGAGATTTCATTCATTTCCAGATAATCCATTAACAGTTCTTCCACACTGTACACTTGAAAACTGTTTTGCATCTGTATGCTATTTCCTCCCCAATTTTTGTTCTCACTGTCTGATTAAATCAACTGAACTCAATCCAAACAATTTTCTAAAGGATGTTGAATTATAAAATAAACTCATTTGTGCATTATAGGAAACTCATCCTATGAGAGCCTCCTTTACACATCAGCCTCACCCTTTCCAATCTTAAAAAATATCTTTGGAACCAAATTTGCAGTTATATGAGTTGCATATTCTTTTGATATTCAGCTAGCAACAATTGTGCTGCCTATCTCACCATAAGTTTTTAGGTAACTTACAAATTTCAGAAGGATCAGATTCACTAGAAAGCAAGCAGAGAAGAAGAACATAATCATACTGCTCTATAAGTCCATTGTGTGGCTGCATCATTAAAGTTATCTGCAGTTCTCACTGCCTTGTCTCAGGAAGAACATGAGTGACAGTATTTCCAGATTGAGAAGACACTGGAGCTCTCCATCTTGAGCACCTATTTCTGAGCCAGAAAGAAGAGCCCTTGAAGAGCTCTGATTTTCAGAGCACGATGCCATAGTGCTGGCAGAGACACACTGTTGAGCTACCAGAACCCTTGGTCTGACCCAGCACAGCAGCTCCCACGTGTTTTAATAATGAAGCTGGTCTCCAGAAATGACCAGAAGAAACTTCCTATTCATTCATCACATTGCATCCTCACATGCATCCAGCTTTATTTTTGAGGCAGTGGCCAGCCATGGCTGACTGGGCCCCTGGCTATTCTAAATTATACCAGGGTTAAGAACACTGTAAATCAGTCAGGAAACTTTAGTGTCACCCTTGGCCACAACGACCATCAATCCTTTATCCCTATTAGTCACAACTGGAATCCAGCCCAAATGTCTGAAGTCTTAAGCAAGATACAATCTCTGATGGCCAGTTTACCTCAGACTTAAACTAGTCCAGTAACAAAAGAGCTCTCCTCCCCCACAACCTATGGAGGTGAGAAAAAACAGGGAGAAATAGGATGTTTTCCATAAAAGAGAATTTATATGCAAAAAAATGTGCTCTTGCTACAACCAGCAGTCTACAGTAGAATATTTTTAGGATACAGATAATTCTGGCTTAGTTCCACAAAATGAACGGTAGAGCTGCCTCAATTTAATTACCACCCCATGAAGAAATCTGACAGCCCCAATGCAGTGCTTAGTAAGCATTTTACCTCAGACAGCTTGAAGATGCATTGTAGAACTGAAATTACAATACATACCATGACTTGTTCTGTCATCCTGCTTTGGGAATGCAGCATGCATGTCTCTATAATGAGCTGTCTGATATTCACCCACTTCACCTGTGGCAAACAGGAGTAAAACGTAAGTAACCATAAGTTGGCATATTAGTTGAATGCAAGCTAAGATACTCATTTTTGGCAGACGGTTTCAGATTATTCTAACTAGCCAGACAAGTTTAATACATAATCTACTTTTATTTACATTTTGAAAACATTTTGATATTTCTAAATTATTAATTATTACAATCGGGGGGAAAAAAAACCAAACCAAACCCAAACAACACATAAGCTCTGCTCTCTCTCTTTCTCCTTCTTACATTTCTGCTTACAAAATTCCTGGAAAGCATTTTAGGGACATAATTGCTACTATGTCTAGCACATGATAAAATATGTATAACTTAAGAACACATATGTGCTTCCTATCAAAAAATTAACTCTGCAAGAAAAACTTTCTCTGCTACAATCAAAAAACAAAGAAGAAAAACAATATACTAAAAAGAAAAATTAATAAGACACTTTATAAAGCTTACACTAATGCTGTTTTGTCTTATTTTGTAAATAAAAGTATTTAAGCTTAAAAGTATATGCTAGTCTCCACTTCTGTGAGTATAATGAAATTATGTACCTTTATTAAAAACCCAAACAAGTGATCCAGCTTTTTTCCAGCAGAAGAAAGATTGAAATTTATTTATTCATATGAAGTCTTACAGAGAAAATTGAGAAGCTTTATTTTCTCTTTAATTATGCCATTACATCAGAATTGCATTGTGCCACCCTTCCTCTGGTTAAGCAGTTTTTAGGAAGTGTGTGGAAAAGCAGTGAAGCCCAGGCTAAATTTTAAAACACCGACCTCAAGGAACTATTCATATTTATAAGAAGGCCCACCTAAAGCATCCAAAAAAATCAATGAGTTTTCATTTAATTAATCACTGACTGAACACCACTGTGAGTTAAGTGTCATAGACTGAATAAGGCTTAACGCCATCTCAGAAGACAGGAATTGTGGAAAAGAACTGGGATGATTCTTCTGTTTCCCTTTTGGATTCTAAGAAAAAGTCATTGAAATAAAGACAGGTAGAAAAAGATGTTTCAGATTATATTAGAAACCTTGGGGTCCAGATCATGCAAGTATGGCACTCTATAAGTATGGCACTCTATAGTACCTGTAATACAATCAGTGCTCATGAGTTCAGGAAATTATTTTAAAGAGAATTTAAAATTTAGGATTGAAATACCTTTATAAGCAGCAAAATACCAACAATTTGGGACATGATATGCCCATTTATGCTCAGCCTTCCTTTTTCTGTTTACTGCACCTATGTTTAAGTCAGCACCCCTTTCCTTGTGATTGCCTCCGAAAAAGAGATCAAAAGTAATTGTGCAGATCATACACCAGAAAAAATTTTTGGCATTATATACTTAGCCATTTCTGAAGACCAACCCCTCTCTAAGACAGCTCAAGTTAAGAATCTAAAAGCCAAAAGGTCAAGAATCCTAAAATGTTGAACTGAAACAAGACAAGCTAGATTACACAAAAAAAATCTGATACATAAAGGTCAGAAGATAAGATGATCCAATCCATAGATTTAAAAATGCAAAATATACTTGAGAAAATCACTTGCTATATAATTTAAAAAAAAAATTTAAAAATAAGTGGAAACATCTGCAAGATAAAATATAGTTTTGATTTGCCAAATGTTGGCTCCCTTACAACCCCTGTATACAATTAATTGGATTTGCATCTTACCCATTATTTTGAGTATGAACTATTTTTTAAACTTTATTTTCTTTCTCTTACACAATGTATCGCTCTTTCAAAAATAGAAATGTTCCATCACCTTTCTTCAGGCTGACAGGGTTAGAGAAAACAGAAGTACCTCAGGATTTCGAAAGCACTTCCCAGTCACTATTGCTTGAAAGCAAGAGTTTTAACTCTCAAAGAGGCATGATGTCCAAAAAGAAACAATACTCTGAACAAAGATGAAAAATTGTAGATTACTTTCACAGTCTCTTATTCTACAATGGAGAAAATACCCACATTCTAGCCAGGCTTCTTTGAAAAGAATATTTTCCTTTTATACAGAGATAAAAAGCAAAGCTTTCAGGTCAGAGGCTATAGGGGAAAAGAGCTAATGTCTCCCCTGCTTTGATGTTACAAGCAGTGCCTCGTTACAGAAGTGTATTAGAGCTAGCAGTAAACTGAGCCAGCGTATTTAATAACCAGTTTCAGTATGGGTGGCATATGGATCATTCTGTACATAACACAGCAAGCATTACCAACAACGCACAGACCTTTACTTTAACATGTTTACATTGCTTTAAAATACGGCATAGCTAAAATGTAACTGTTGATTTACAGATCCCATAGGAAGACTTATAAGTGTATCCGTCACAACTACAGCCAGCAAACCAGGATTAAGAGTTCCTCTCTGGGTAACATGTAATACATGATGGGGTTTGTACTGGTGTCTAATCTCTGGAAACAGCACATTTCAGTCCGTGAGTACTCAACACAACAGTGATGATTAACAGCATTTGGTGTCTCACTTGCTTTTGAAGCTGAAGGACTGCAGGTTGGAGGAACCAGCCCAAAACAACACGGTCTGGTGCACTGGTCTTTCACAGATTCCTGGGAGCTGAAGGACCAAATGCACTAGTTTGAATTGGTCCTAATGCACCGATGCCTCTAATGGACCAAATTACCTATTAACTCACATTTTGGAACAGTGTATCTCAAAATTCAGAATATGCTAGAAGGACATCAATAAATATTATCTTCAAAATCAACCAAAAATATTAATTAAACGTTTGGTGTTATGTATCACCAAGCTGTATAACAGTAAGAAATACCCTTAGAAAAAAAAACGGAATTATTTTTAACTTACTTTTTTTTGTACCCATGTAAATTGAAACTTGGTATGAGTACTAATCCTCAAATTAACAAAAATGATGTTTATTCTCTTAAGTATTCGATATCCTCCAACAGACCACTACATACAGTAAAGCATAATTTCTGATTTAGTTTTCTATAATTTGGGAAATTATGTTTGTTTGAATATTATTAGTGAAATACTAATTGCAGAGTGAGACTACTGATTATGCAAATATGAAAATTACATTAATACTATTTATATACCCTGTACTTTGAGCATTGCCTAGTAGACAGAGAGATTGTTCACCAAGATCTCTCAAAAAATCTCAGGTAATCAGAAAGCTGAAATGCAATTACCCTACATTTGAACCACAGGTAGATAAACCCTAACAACTTTTCTTATGCATACAGGGATTTCTGTAAGAGCTCTAGATTTCAGCCAGAAGTGATCCACTGCAAGAAGGATAGCAGGGGTTTGTGAAGGAATTTCAGTAGGGAGTCTCTGCAGGAAATATGGAAAGGATTCAAAAGAAATGGAAAACCAGTAGAAATATTGGGAATGGGAAAGTGAAAAGGAACATGAAAGGGGAAAGTTAAGAAAAAGGGAATAAAAAAGCTAGATATATGAGGAGTGTGGATAAAGAAAGAAAACTGCAAAAAATAAAAAATGGGGAACCTTAAATAGAGAGGAACAAGGGAAATACCAATTTCACTAAATGTTTCCTGGTACAGCAGCAAAGAAACAAATCACTCTCCCTATAGGCTCAGGTACCTGCCACAAAAAGTCCAGGAGGAGTTTTTGAGCCTTATTATTCTTAACAGATTTCCAAATTACATCTTTAGCTTTGTGAGCTTTATTTATAAATATATTTAAGATGAACGATTCACTGGAAACATTGGAGAGCACAATGTCCTAAACAACCACAGCTCTTCTAGACTCAGTTTCCACATAGGTAAGGTAGGTTTTAACTGATGATATTGGCTTCAGAGTGCTATGAAATCACACTTTGCCTCTGGTAGAAAGGGAGCACAGGTGTCTGAAGGGAGCTCATCTTCCTGTCCCTCGTGCTGTTAACCCACTGTGCCTTCTGAGGTCGTACAAACTCTGCACCACATAGATATAAACATGTGCTGTATGGAAAAGAGGTGCAGCAGAAATGGTTCACAAGCCCCACTACGATACCATCAGGAGCAGAGGGTTGTAAACCAGGACCCAAACCCACAGCAGTTCTATTCATCTCCTGAGGTGCCTCAGAGCTCTTAACAAGGAAAACAACAAAAAATAAGACCTACTTTTTCAGTGGAAGGTATGACACACAAAGATCACATTTTGCTTCTCTCAAATGATTGGAAGTGCAGATGTTCTGATGGACCATGTCTCTTTTTCTGTTTCATCTGTTTTGGAAATATCCAGATTTTCCAGATGTTTATAGGCTGCCTCCTTAGTAACACAATTTTGAAACACTTAAAAAGTCTCTGTTCTGGTCTGCCAGTTTTTCATCCTGCTTGCACACCAATTTCTGCCTTACTGCTGAAGTATCTGCAATGGCACGTGGGTTCCCCAATCCTTTTCTCTTTTCATATGTTAGTGTAACTCTGCTCTGTCTAGATCAGAATGCTTTTTAGATTCATTTTCTCCCCTTTCTTTTGGACAGCTCCCATTCTAGCTCCCATAGCAGGACCGGAAGGAGCAGGTGAGGGTTTCCAGGTGGGAAGTAAGCAGGGTGATTTTTGTGTGCAACTTGTACCAATGCAGGGTGCAGTCATAGGGATCCCCTGCAGGTTGGTATGCTTCCTCCCCCAGAACACTTATTTTTTGCCCTTGTTTGTTCTTCAGTAGTGAGTCATTGGGAACAAAGACCATCCAGTGCATGTGCTTGGGGAAAGAAAAAAACAAACAAAAAATCTCTACTGCTACCAAGAAATGGTGATGAGACTTTTCTTTAGCAAGCTATGTGACTGATAAACAATATACGACTGCCACGTGCTAAAAAGGAACAAGGTCTCTAGTGAGAAAGAAATGAAGTGTTATTCTTAAAAGACAAAGTCAGGAGATACAAAAGGGCATACATCATTTCCCTCTGAAATCGTATGATAAAATGACAGCAAAAATCAGCTTAGAAGCAACACATGAACTAGCCTTCTGTGCCTCCTGCTCTCTTCCTTCCAAGACTAAATGGATCTGTGTCTCTCTTTTGTCACATTGTTGTAACTTTCATTCAGTCTCCCCACTTCACCTTGACCGCATCTGAACAGTGACAATATGTTTCTTGTTCTTCACACTTTTCCCAGCAAGGATCACTGACAGCCTCTTACTTTGTATTTTCTCGGCTTTTCAGGCAGGGATTTTTTTTCCCTTCTTTTTCCCCCAGCCATCATCATTGCTATTTGGAGAGAATTTGGTTCAATTTCCATTTTAAACATGAAATGTTTGAATTAGCTCATAATGTCTCCCAGCTTGCAGAGGAAAGAGCTGGTCTTTAAAAAAGAAAAAAAGAAGTTTCATTTTTTGCAAAATAAAAAATGAAATGCTGCAGAATAATCTTAAATCATTTTATACTGCACATAGAACTTCAAAATAATTAGAGCTCTTCAATTTGGAAATGATTGGGGTTCTAGGCATATGAATCAGAGAGAGCTGTAAAATTATTAGAACACAGCAACAGATTTCGTAAGCACTTCAATTCAGAGGTGATCAAAGATTCTGGACTTGCAAAGCAATTTACTTGGCATTTGCAGGAAAGCCTCACTCTTTCAAACTGAAGCACTCTTAACACTATGAAGAACTTCAATAATTTTAAATTGGCGTGGACCATACATGCCTAGAAATCCAATTCAGGTTTTAAATAAAAACACTATAACTTCAGAAGAAGAACTTCAGAAGAGCCCACCCACAACAGAACAGCATTCTAGCCTTTCCAATTCAGCCCAGCTCTTATTTCTCCCATGTTAGGTCTTCTGGTATGAGGATTTGCTGAAAACATTAGAGGTAAGGGGTTTTTTTTCTTTGTTATCCTTGCCTTCTGATTATCTATGAATATTTTCCTAAACTCAGTAAACTTCCGGACAGCCTTAGTTTGCAAGCTGATTTACAAGATGTGAATAGTAGTTTTAAACACTTTTAAATATTTTAAATTAAAAACATAAGACAATGTTTAAGCCAAATCAAAGGTGTAATATGCTCCCAACCAAAACTTTAATTACGATTAGTTTAAGTTTGAAAATTTACATATATGTAATTTAGCTGAACTTAGGCTTGCAAATAGCTTAGGTTTGCAAATGGCTGTTCTTAAGGGAAACACAGAGTTCACTAAGTTCTGAAACAATATTGATAGAACAGGAAAATATAATTAAGTCTAAATTTTAAAAATTACATCTCAACTACACAAGAAAAAAAAAAATAATGGAAAATCCCCTGAGCAAGACAGGTCTTGTGTTGATCCAGCAGATCCTTTGCTTCCATGCAAGTTGTCTGGCTATGTAAAACAGATTCCTGTTACCAGCCAACTTGTGAGGCCTCTCAGTTTTGCATAGCATGCAATCACCTTTCCAATCATACTGGTCAACCTAGAAACCCTTCCTGTAGCCCAAAAGGCTTGTGGGTGGCCACATAGGAGCTACAGTCTATAGAAACTAAAGGGTTTTTTCCTTATTGACAGAGGCAGGATGGTGTGAGACATATATGAGGCAGCCAGTGATATTTCAGGTAGGACGAGATTTCGACATTCAGTTCTGAAAGTATTCTATTGGTATTAGTACGTTTGAAAAAAAGACATCAACACAAGTTTGAATAGACCTTGATAAAGCTGGGGACAGCTGGTGCACCACAAACAAGTAGGTGGAGGGAATCAATCAGATTATCTGACCTCAAATGTCTCCCTCAGGCTTTAAAACCACACAGAAGTTGTTTTGTTTCATGCAGGTGATGCAGTGATGGATGGAAAAGCCCCAGACAGCATAACCAACTTTTGTCACAAATGGATAAGACTTGCTGCCATTATTTTAGATTTTACTACCTGTGAGTAGCTTCTCCAATGCACAGCATACTAAAATACTTTTATTTGGGAAGGAACTTCTGGAAATCATCTGGTTCAACCCCTAATTCAACAGAGAACCAGCACAGATCATGCTGCTCAGGATTTTGTACAGTCGAGATCTGAATATCTCCAAGGATGTAGTTTTATAAATCCCTAATACTTCTTCAAGTTCTTCCTCTTTTAAATTACAGTATCCTAAAATTAGGAAATTTTAAATTTTCTACCTGAGATGTTGATAGTCAGGCCTGTTTCTAAGGATAGAACATGTCTATGAAATATTAATGTGGTATAAACCAATGCAGGTGCCCTTGAATGTTTTTAGTTCTACTGGAGTTCATGTGATCTACGATAAGAATTCTGTTCTGTTCCCCGTGGGTTATAGCTTAGCCTCAAGACTTAGTGGATGTGTGACTTAGTGTGAATTTAGTGGAGACTATGATGTCTATAAACCCTTACAAAATCTCCCACAAAAAAAAGGTATTAGTACGTTTCTACCTCAAACTATGCCAGGCTCACTGTCAGACAGCAAAAGTGCTTACAAATATCCATCATAATGTACTCAGGCTTATAAAATTAATTTAGCCCCTTGTGGTGCAGACTGACAGGAGCTAGTAGTGAATGCATTTTAAAGAATGCATCCTCTTTTCTCAAAAATAGAAAAGAACACTAAACCCCTCCAGAATCTTTTAAACAGTGAAACCTGAAGTATCTGTAACTGGACAAATGTGTGACAAAGCTTGACGACCGAACCACAACTGTTGGACACAAAAGCATATATTTCAGATGCATCTTAATTATTTTCTACCAGATTTGACTTTCCTTTCCTACATTTGCTATGTGTGAAGTTTGAAAGCAAACTTATTTTGGAAACAGTAGGAGAACTGTAGTCATGGCTTCAAATGGGACACTATCTACATGTTCACTATTAAATGTAAATGAAGTCAGAAAAAGACATTACCAATAAGCAAATATTTTCCAGTGCATAAATTCTTCATAACTTTAACTGCAGTCTTAAATGACATTTAAACATATTTAATGTATATAATTTGTTTCAGGGGAAAAAAAAAAAAAAAAAAAAACGTTTTTAGCTTACAATAGCATTTAACTTTGATGTTTACCTATTGAAATAAACTGTATGGGAGAGAAATGTGTTCCTACCTTCCATGAAGCTGTTGTTTGGCACTGTTCTGTAATACAAGGTTGTTCAAATAAAAGAGAAAATTAGTTAACTCTACTACAACTATTTTGTGTAGTAGCAAGATGACTCCTACAATTTTTGAGCCAAAGTCTTGAAATGTTCATGACATGACAAAAATCTAGAACTCCTAATCTGTAGATAATATTTCAGCTTTCTTGGTGTTGAAGATCATTGTTGTGCTTTGAGCAGTTTAATCCGGTAATTAAGAATTCCCTTTATGCACACAGAAACTACCTGAAATCAGCTGCCTTCAGCCCTTCTAGAAGCCTCAGGCCAGGAGGAGAAAAAGGTAAATAATGTCAGAAAAAGTGTACAAGCTCAATAAGCTCTACTAATAACTTCATAGATTTCCCTTTAGGATTCACCTCAACCTTTTAATATGTTTTAAAAACCAACCTGCCTAATGTCCTAAAATTTAAAAACGTGGTAACATATTTTTAAACACCAATTTTCAATACTAATTTGAGAAGATTTTGAACTAAGAAGAATGGTTTTCCAAGTCAAAACCAGTAGCTCTCATTTGGTTTTGCTGCAGTCTTTTTTTTTTTAAAAAAGCACTCATTTTTTGTTGTCTCCATGCTAGAGACAGAAAAAAAATGAATGAGAATGTCTTAAAAGATTGAAAAAAATTAAAATAAGGCTGCAGATTTTCACAATTCATTAATTAGATGAGTTGTCCCCCCCCATAAACAAATAGCCCCTAAGACATAAGTGATGAAAATTGTTTTCCATTCTAAGTGGAGAATGTATTCTCCTCTTTACCAGATCCACCAATCAGATAACTACAGAATTTTGGAAAAGGAAGGATTGTGGTTTGGTGGGACCACCTGGAGAGAACAGTTCAGAATGGGAGGTGAACTGAAAAGGGTTTTCCACACATATTTCCTTGGTGCAGAGGCTGTTGAATGCTTCCTCTGCTCTCATATACCAGAGCTACACCGGAAAACTGCTTCCAGTGGGAGTATCCCACTCTGTATAAAGGCATCAGCATAAACCAAGGCTTAGTGTGCTGAGCCTTTGTGCCTTTTTAAGGACTAAATTCCTCTTGAGTGTAGAATAATTTGAATAATTCTCCATTCATGACAGACTAAGAGAAACTACTTTCAATTTAAAAGAATCAAATTTTGTTGAATCTGTTCTTCGTATATGTTTGCACGACTTAGTCCTAGTCGAAGGATCTTAAACTAGAAAAAAAGTATATATTTCTCTTTGCTAATAGATGATTTGCTCAAAGAAGTTACTAAGTTGGAAGATAAACTGAATACCAAATGGAGTGATGGGCAATGTAAAGCCACTCCTTACATTTCCAGCACATGATCTTAAAGTACTCTGGGATCTTGGAAGGTGTAATGCTGCCATTTGACTTAATTTTTTCCTCCACCAGGCCCTCCACCTTGTACAAATGTGGAAAGAAACATCCCGGGGGCGGGGGAAAAATACGGAAGACTGTGTGTCCTGAAATGCCTGATCCTGCTCTCTGGAGGACAGGGTGATGTGAGGTCAGTGCTAACCAGTACAGCAGCTCGTTAACCTGCATGGGGGTGGGGCGCCTGGGCAGCCAGGAGCCCTCTCTACTACACCAACAGCTCCTGTGACCACGCTGGCACGTTCAAATTGCGGGAACTGATCCAAGGCGAGCAGCACTCCATTCTGGTTTTGAAGTTCATCACAGACCTGGAAACAAACCCAAGAACAACCCACAGTTTGTGACTTTTCTGCTGCAACCAGCAGACCCCCACAGTGTGAGAGATAAGGAGTGAGAAATGCAGGGGGGAGTTGCTCCAGAGACACGAGCTGAGGGATTTCAAAGTTCTTCCAATCGTTCTTGCAAGAAAGCCAGCAGAACAATTTCAAGCAAGTTTCACCAAGTCTGTAACATATTTGAAAAACTATTTAATTTCCTCCCTGATGAAACAAGCAATAAAACTGTAAGGTCCACATTAAGGGTGGGGTTTTGTCTGGTAGATTTTTTTTTCATTGGTATCACTACAAGACACATGCAGGTAGGTGTACAAAAACACAGAGGAGAACTTGGAAGCCACATTTTCCAAGGGTCCCACTCTCTCTGCTATTGCGTTTCACCACCCTTCTCTAATTACAGAATCGTGTAATCATAGAGCCACGGAACTGTTCGGTTTGGAAGGGATCTTTGAGATCACCTACCTCCAAGGCCCCTGCCACGTGAATCTTCTACTTAGACCAGGTTGCTCAGAGCTCCATCCAGCCGGGCCTGGAACACTTCCAGGGACAGGGCATCCACAACTTCTCTGGGCAACCTGCTCCAGTGTCTCATCACCCTCACAGTAAAGAACGTCTTCCTAATATTTAATCCAAATCCCCCATCCTTCAGTTTAAAGCCATTACCCCTTGCCCTTGTAGTTCCCCCCTCGTATGCCCACGAAGGCACTGGAAGGTGCTGTAAGGTCTCCCAGAGCCGAGGCCCCGGGGGCGGAGGCGCGGCC